>CM076577.1:1155421800-1155601607 GCA_034641835.2 Pinus albicaulis
TACGAGCAACTACCTTTCAAATGCAGAACTTGTCACGAACATGGACACTTCCAACGAAATTGCCCAAAAGCCCCAACAGTAAAAAAAGTGGATGAAGAAGGATGGAAAGAGATAAAAAAGGGCAAGGCAATCCCAAAACCAAATGAGAAGAAAAGCTCAGGGCCAACGAAGTTGCCCCAACCTAATCCAAAAGCCAAAGAAGTTCCAAAAGAAGGTTCATCTTTAGGGGAAAAGGCAGATGCCAATGAGACCCAAGAGGTGCCAGAAGACCCTTCGAAGAAAGTGAAAGAAATCGAGGCAAAGACAAACCTTTCTCCTTCAGAGGATGAACAAAGGGAAAAAGAAGAAAACGAAGAGCACATCAGCCTTGGTTCCGACACTGGGGGAGAATCAGAAGATGGAGACTCTGAATCAAGCAGCTCTCAAGTCACTCCTATCAAGACGACCAGGGGTCGAAAGTCCAAGAAGAAACAAAGAGAGGAAAAAACTTATCTGGATGTGCTCCAAGGCTCCCAGAAAACCCTCAAAGGAATGATGAATACTAGATCCAGGTGCAAGCACGGCTGGGCTCCAAAGGGAGCTTCAACCCCCCAAGCCAGTAAATAATGAATACGTCTCCTGGAATTGCAAAGGGCTAGGCAGCAATCTGAAAGAAGAAGCCCTGAAAGACATTGTGAGATTGTACTCGCCGGAAATCCTTCTCATCCAGGAGACAAAGTTGGAGGACCTTCTTCTCCTCCAAGCAAGCAAAGCGTTCTAGAAAAAAGGCCAAGGGAGAGCTATTAGTGCTAGAGGCGCCTCTGGAGGGATTGCTTCCTTCTAGGACAGCTCCAAATATGATCTGGTATATGAAGAATGCAACCTCCACTGGCTCTTCACAAAGCTTCTCCATAAAGAATTTGGCCATCAAGTAAGTATGTTCAACTTATATGCTCCGGTCTTACCAGCTGAGAAAAGAAGCTGTTGGGACTCACTACAATCCTATTTTATTTTGCACAACCTAGAAAATATAATTATTGCAGGTGATCTGAATGTGACTCTAGCTACAGAGGAGAAAAAGGGGGGCTCACCTATCAGGGATCCAGCTAGAGAATGGGTTGAAGACCTCATGTTAGGCTGGGATCTAGAGGATATCAAGCCTTCCTTTGGAAAATTCACCTGGACCATCAAAAGAATAGGTCCCGGGCACATTGCTGCCTGTTTGGACAGATTCCTTGTCCAAGCCTCCTTCTTGACTTGTGGTCTAATGGCTGTTGGGTATGTGTTATATTCTTTCCACGATTAGCCCCACGCGTTGTATGTTGCGTCGGGCGTAGCTGGGGGGTCACGAGGGGCGAAGCAGTCCCCACCGTTGGGGTCCGGGGCAGCGCCCCGGCCAAAATTTGCTTTTTTGTGCAGATCCGCCCATGGTTTTGTGCATGGTTTTGCACATGGTTTTGGGGTTCGATGGTTTTCGGCCCCTGGTATTTTTGTAGATCCGGCCAAGGGAACTACGGTTATGTTCTAATCCAGGGTTAATGGATTGGGGTTTATGTATGCTCCAGCATGTATATATATGTGTTGTAACACTAAAAGGAATATAATGAAAAATCAAGCTGGTCGTCCCGATTTGGGATCCAGGGGAAAATCTCTGTGTTTATATGTTTTATGTTTTATGCTCTTGCTATTGTTTATTTTCTGTTATAAGAATCGTGTGTAGATATTTCTATTCAGGGTTAAAACCTACATTTGGTATCAGAGCTGTTTCGGTTTCAAGGGGACGCCTTTGTTGTTGAGGGTTTTTTGCTCGGGCCTGTGGTAGACCCTGTGCAGTGGGAGATCTGCGGGATCGATTCTTGTGGTGAAAGAATATGGCGAGCGGCGGAAAGATAGAGATCGAGAAATTTAATGGTCAGAGTTTTGAGTTGTGGAAGCTCAAGATGGAGGATCTGCTAGTGGATAAAGATCAGTGGATCGCGGTAGATCCAGGTACTAAACCAACGGTAATGTCAGATGAAGACTGGAAGAAACTGGATCGGAAGGCTAAGAGCACAATACAGTTGTGTGTCTCAGATTCAGTATTGTTGAATGTATCTGGGGAAGCTACGACGAAGAATTTGTGGGAAAAACTTGGGACTTTGCACCAATCTAAGTCTCTGGTGAATAAGTTGTTCCTGCGGAAAAAGCTGTATAACCTGAGGATGAAGGATGGAGACTCGGTGACAGAGCATCTGAACGCCTTCAATACTGTGGTAAGTCAGCTGTCATCTGTTGATATTAAAATCTCAGATGAAGATAAGTGCATCAGTTTGTTGTGCTCTCTACCAGACTTGTGGGATAGTCTGGTTATTGCAATAGGTAGCAATACAACTACCTTGAATTTTGATGATATTGTCTCAGCCTTGCTGTCGGAGGAAATGAGACGGAGAAATATGGAGGGTCAGAATGGAGATGCCTTATTTGTACGAGGAAGGTCCCAGAACAGAAACAAGAATAAGGTTTCGAGTGGGAGATCTAAATCTCCTGGAAAGTTTGTAAAGGTGTGCTGGAAATGCGGAAAGGAAGGGCACTACAAAAAGGACTGCAGATCTAAAGCTCCTGAGAAAGGAAAGGGATCTGATGATGCTCCTTCTGCAGAAGCAAAAACCACCTCGGATGAAGGTGGGGATGTGTATTTGGCTTCTTCTTCAAATACACATGTAGATCATGAGTCATGGTTGATTGACTCAGGTGCATCCCTTCACTTCACTCCCCATAGGGAGTGGTTCTGCGAGTATGAGAAATATGATGGTGGTGATGTCTTCCTAGGGGATGATAGGAGGGCCAGAATCATCGGACGTGGAAAGGTCGAGCTGAAGCTGCAAGGTGGAAGGATTAGAACACTTCCTGGTGTTCTGCATATTCCTGCATTGGCCAGAAATCTGATTTCTGTAAGCAAGATGGATGATGCAAGTGTAAAAACAGTGTTCGAGAAAGATGCATGCAAGATGGTTCGGGGAGCACTGGTATTAATGCGGGGAGTTCGGACTGGAACTCTGTACAAGCTACAAGGTAGCACTGTTATTGATGGGTGTAATAGTTCTGTGGTTCCTGAAAGTGGGACGGAAAGTCTAGCTGTCTCTGGAGAAAAGACCATGCTATGGCATCAAAGGCTTGGACATATTGGAGAGAAGGGCCTTCGGATACTACATAGAAATGGTATGGTAGAAGGTATGTCTAATTGCTCTATGGATTTCGATTTCTGTGAACATTGTGTATATGGGAAGCAGAATCGGGTGAGTTTTCCTTCTGGTGCTAAGAGGGCAAACAAGATATTAGAACTTGTGCATAGTGATGTGTTTGGACCTGTGTCAGTTCCATCACTAGGAAAATATGTGTATTATGTTTCATTCATAGATGACTTCTCAAGGAACACATGGATATATTTCTTGAGGAAGAAATCTGAAGTCTTTGACAAATTTAAAGAATTTAAGGCTCTGGTGGAAAATCAGACAGAGAAGAAGATAAAGGCATTGAGGACAGATAATGGTGGGGAGTTCTGCAAGAAGGAATTTGAAGAGTTCTGTAAGAAGTGTGGTATAGCACGACATAAGACTACTCCATACACACCTCAGCAAAATGGAGTTGCGGAAAGAATGAATAGAACACTGATGGAAAAGGCAAGAAGCATGCTCAGTGGTACCGGGTTAGGACAAGAATTCTGGGCAGAGGCAGTGGAGACTGCATGTTACTTAGTTAACAGATCACCTTCATCGGCGTTGGAGGATAAGACCCCACATGAGGTATGGACTGGTAAGAAACCCTCTATTTCACATCTAAAGGTATTTGGATGTGATGCATATGTACATGTTCCAAAGGAGAAAAGGACCAAGTTGGATAATAAATCTGAAAGGTGCATCTTTATTGGGTATAAGGATGGTTTAAAGGGTTACAAGCTTTGGAACCCATAAACAAGGAAGGTTGTGTACAGCCGTGATGTGGTGTTTAGAGAGGTAAAATATGTTGTTACACATGAAGTCATACCAAAGGAACCTGAGAAGATAGAGTTTGAGCTAAAGGAGGATGAATCAGACTCTACAACAGAAGAAGACTCAGAAGATGAAGAGCCACAAACTCCAGCTTTGAGAAGATCAGTTCGGAAAAGAAGGCAACCAGAAAGGTATAGTCCATCTGCTTTCTGTTCAGGTTTTTCCTTAACTATAACTGATGATGAACCCAGAACTGTCAGGGAGGCAATAGATTCAAAGGATGGAAAACTCTGGAAGGAGGCCATGGTTGATGAAATGGCATCCTTGCACAAAAATGATGCATGGGATCTGGTGGAGTTGCCGGCTGGAAGGAATCCCATTGGGAGAAAATGGGTGTTTAAGAAGAAGATGAATGTAGAAGGCAAGGTGGAGAAATACAAAGCTCGGTTGGTAGCGAAAGGTTATTCCCAGGTGCCGAGAATTGATTTTGGTGATATTTTTTCTCCTGTTGCCAAGGTTACTTCTATTAGATTACTTTTATCTGTTGCTGCTGCATTTGATTTTGAGATAGAACGGATGGATGTGAAGACAGCTTTTCTTCACGGGGATCTAGAAGAGGAGATCTACATGAAGCAACCTGAAGGCTTTATGGTGAAGGGTAAGAAAGAACTGGTATGCAGGTTGAAGAAGTCTCTGTATGGGTTAAAACGGTCACCAAGGATGTGGTATCAGAAATTTGATACCTATATACGGGGACTTGGCTTCACCAGAAGCAAGGAGGATCACTGTGTTTATTTTAAATTAATTGGTGATAGTGTTATTTATTTGGTCTTGTATGTGGATGATATGTTGTTGATTGGAAATGACAAAGAAATTATCCAAGATTTGAAGACCCAACTGTTCTCCAAATTCGACATGAAGGATCTTGGTGCTGCAAACTATATTTTGGGCATGGAAATTAAGAGAGATCGGGCAAAGAGGAAGCTCTGGTTAAACCGGAGGAAGTATGTCGAGACTATATTGCAGAGGTTCAATATGCAAGATATTAAACCGGTGAATGTTCCTATTCATGTAGGTGTAAAGTTGTCTGCTAAACAGTATCCCAAGACACAAGAAGAAGAGGAGTATACGTCCTGTGTTCCATATGCAAGTGCAGTGGGTAGCCTGATGTATGCAATGGTCTGTACCAGACTAGACATTGCACATGCAGTGGGAGTATTGAGCAGGTTTATGTCAAACCCAGGGAAGGAGCATTGGACAGCAGTGAAGCGGGTTTTCAGATATTTACGTGGCACTAGTGATTATGGCTTGTGCTACCAGGGAAGACCAAGATTGGAAAGAATGTTGGACATTCGTGGTTTTGTTGATGCAGACTGGGCTGGAGATCTGGACCAAAGAAGATCTACAAGTGGGTATGTGTTTAGCTTATTTGGAGGTGCAGTCAGTTGGATGAGTAAAAGACAGTCTGTAGTGGCACTTTCAACTACAGAGGCAGAATACATAGCAACCAGTCATGCAAGAAAGGAAGCAGTTTGGTTGCAGAGATTGTGTTCAAGTATGGGGTTGGTACAGCAAGCTATAAGGATAGACTGTGATAGCCAAAGTGCAATTTTCTTGGCTAAGAACCCTGCTTATCATTCAAAGACAAAGCACATTGATGTTCGATATCACTTTGTTAGAGATATGGTTGAGGCTAAAAGGGTGTTGCTGGTAAAGGTGGACACTTTGAAGAATGTTGCAGATGCATTGACGAAGTCTGTGAGCACTCAGAAGTTCTCTTGGTGTAGAGAAACAATGGGTGTTGAAGAATTGGGCCAATGACTAAGCTCTCATGTGGCCCCCTGTGGAAAGAAAACAACAAGTGGGAGAATGTTGGGTATGTGTTATATTCTTTCCACGATTGGCCCCACGCGCTGTATGTTGCGTCGGGCGTAGCTGGGGGGTCACGAGGGGCGAAGCAGTCCCCACCGTTGGGGTCCGGGGCAGCGCCCCGACCAAAATTTGTTTTTGTGCGGACCCACTCATAGGCGGATCCGCCCATGGTTTTGTGCATGGTTTTGCACATGGTTTTGGGGTTCGATGGTTTTCGGCCCCTGGTATTTTGTAGATCCGGTCAAGGGAACTACGGTTATGTTCTAATCCGGGGTTAATGGATTGGGGTTTATGTATGCTTCGGCATGTATATATATGTGTTGTAACACTAAAAGGAATATAATGAAAAATCAAGCTGGTCGTCCCGATTTGGGATCCAGGGGAAAATCTCTGTGTTTATCTGTTTTATGTTTTATGCTCTTGCTATTGTTTATTTTCTGTTATAAGAATCGTGTGTAGATATTTCTGTTCAGGGTTAAAACCTACAATGGCCTCCTCTAAAATTTTGCCCAACTACACCTCTGATCATAAACCCATTCTTCTTGAGCTCTCCCTAGATAAAAATATTGGCCCAATCCCCTTTAGATTCAACTCTCTGTGGATTCACCAAGAAGGATTCCAGGAGGTGGTCTCTGAGGCCTGGAATCGGAAAATTCAAGGATCCCCCTTCTTTGTATGGGAAGAAAAACAGAGGGGGCTTAAAAAAGAGCTTAAAGTTTGGGCTAAACAGATGAAATCTCCTTCCTCCAAAAGAAAGGAGGCACATGACAGTTTAGAAGTCCATCAATTGATATTGGAGAATTCTGAAGTAACTCAAGACCACCTTCATAAAGAAGTAGAGCTGCAAAAAGATTTCCATAGAGCTAGCAGGAAGGAAGAAGAGTTCTAGAGACAGAAGTCCAGAAATCTATGGTTGCAAGCCAGAGACAAAAATACAAGCTACTTCCATAAACAAGCTGAAGCACGCAAGCACTTCAAAGCAATAAATGAAATTTACTATCAAAATACTTTGGTTAAAGATTTTGAAGGCAAAAAGAGAGCAGCCCATTCCTTCCTCAAAGATCTTTACTTGGCCCCGGACAACCCTCCTATTGATACTCACTCCTATCCGATTGATCTAACCCCTCAATGTGTTCAAGAATCAAATAATATTATGCTGACTGCTCCGATCAGTATGAAGGAGCTTAAAAAAGCTTTGGATTGCATGGAGCCTGATAAGGCTCCAGGCCCTGATGGGTTCACTGTAAGGTTCTACTTATCATGTTGGTCTACAATTAAAAAAGATCTTCTGAGAATGGTCAGGAAATCTCAGACATGCACCAAGCTTGGAGGAAGTACCAACTCGGCCTTCCTTGCCCTGATCCCAAAAGATAAAGGCACCACCAACTTCAACAGATTCTGGTCCATCTCCTTGTGTAATACAGGCTATAAGCTAGTCACTAAAACTATAGCCAACCGTCTTAAGAAAATTCTACCGGTTATCATTCCTGAAAACCAAGGAGGCTTCATCAAAGGGAGAAATATTCTTGACAATATTGTGTTGGTGCAAGAAGCAATTCATTCAAGCTATCATCGGAAAGAAAAAGGTATGGTTATTAAGCTAGATTTGGCAAATGCTTTTGACAAAGTGAGACATGATTTCCTGTTTATTGTGATGGAGAAGTTCGGCTTTTCAAAAGCATTCATAGGTTAGGTGAAAGCCTGTATAGCCTCCCCCTGGATAGCTCCACTGGTTAATGGTCGATCAACGAAGTTCTTCCAAGCCTCTAGGGGGCTAAGACAAGGTTGTCCAATGTCTCTGCTTCTTTACGCCATTCAAGCCTCGGTGCTCAGCTTCCAGCTTAGAGACTATTGTCAACAAACCCAAACTTTATCAGGCCTCAGGATGGTTCACAATGTTAAAGACATTAACCATGCCCAATCTGTTGATGACACCTTGTTGCTTGGAGGAGCAAGCATAAATTCAGCAAGGCCCTTCAAGAAGGAGCTGGACATTTATAGGGAGGTCTCGGGCAGCAAGATCGAATATCTGAAAAGCATGATCTATGGCTGGAATTATTCGACAAAGGAAATGACAGACATGGCAAGGCTGTTAGAAATGGAATGATCCATGTCTTAGGAGTCTTTCAAGTATCTTGGGATTCCAATCTTCAAATCAAATCCTAAAGTAGCTCACTCGATGCCTCTTCTTGACAAGGTAAAACTCAGAATACAAGCGTGGGGAGCTTCATGGCTGAATAATGTTGGGAAGGTGATCCTTTTGAAATCTGTCCTCATAAGCCTTCCTTTATATCAGAACTCAATTCTTCTTGCCCCTAAAACCTTCATTAGTAAAGTGGATGGTCTGTTGAGAATATTTTTGTGGGAGGGGGACGAAAATAATGAAAGAAGGCTCCATTTAGTAAACTGGGACAAACTAAATAAGCCATTCATGGAAGGAGGACTTCAAATTCGTGATATGGCTGCTCAAAATCTTGCTCTGGGCTCCAAACTTCTCTGGAATCTTGTTTCTGGGAATTCTAGTTGGAGCAAGAGATTTCTGTGGAAAAAATATTTTCATGGGCAGCGTATAAGATGTTTGGACCAGCCTCCAAGAATAACCAAAGGATCACCTATCTACAAGAAATGTCTCACAACAATGGAGCATTTCAGTCGCAAGCTTTACTGGATTCCAGGAAATGGGAAAAAAATAGAATTTGGGAAGACTCGATCCTTGGAGATCAGCCCTTTAATCAGAAGGCAGATCTGGCAAATATCAGAATTTGGCTTCAGACCAGCAATCTGACAACCCTATGGGACATTTCCAAATGGACTAATGATGCAGAGAACCTCTGGGATGGTTGGAATTTGGGGGTTGTCCCTCAGTGGCTGGAAGGTGAAGCCACCTTATTGTTAGATCTGCTCCAAGGAAAAGCACCTTTAAAGGCCTCTTCTAAAGACAAAAGAGGACGGGGCTCACTCTCTGGCTCGTACTCAGCAGCTGAAGGATACAAAATCATTATGACTATTCCAAACGTTCCTCCTGAACCAATTCAATGGAAATTTATCTGGTCCTTTCCTTCTTTCCCCAAAATCGACTTTTTTTGCTGGACATTGGCTCATAAAAGTGTCCTCACCAGAGACAATCTGAGAAGGCGTGGAATGGAAGGACCCTCCAGGTGTCCTCTTTGTGTTTCGGATGAAGAAATGGCAAACCATTTGTTGTTAAATTGTCCATTTGCTCGAGAAGTTTGGAGGGAGGTCCCGATGATAGAAACTGACAGAATCGAACTCCCTGAAAATATTCCAGACTTGCTAAGAAATTGGGCCAAATTATCTCCGTTTTGTCTCTCCAAAAAAGACCTCCTCAAGACTTGCTGGATGTGGATTCCCAAATTCATATGCTGGAAACTGTGGCTTGAAAGAAATAATAGAATTTTCAGGGAGGAGAGTTGTAATCCATTCAGAATAGTCTCTAAAATCAAAGCTCTTTTGGGAGAGGCCTTAGAAGCCAAGCCCGCCATAAGAAATGGTATGACTCTGGACATCGAGGAAGATCAATGGCTAAAAGAGCTAGTTCCAAATCATAAGGATAGACCCATCCCTCCAGCAAAAGCTCTCTCTAACTGGGAAATTTGATTGGAAGAGCAGGAATTCATTAAATGGAGTTCGGCTCTGGAAGATCACTGCCTATTCTTTGACAGGGCCTCTAAAGGAAACCCAGGAGCGGCTAGAGGTGGAGGAGTGATCTTGAGTCCGGGTGGCTCTATTGAGCTGCGCTTCGCTTGGGGTCTGGGCCATGAATCAAACAACCAAGTGAAGGCACTAGCTCTGTGGCAGGGTCTTAAGTTGGCTATTGATAGGAATTTCCTTTCCATCTCAGTCTTTGGAGATTCCAGGTTAATCATTCAAGCTATGAACTCACAAAAGAACCCCTCTCAGGTGCAACTAACCTCCATTCTAAAAAAAAATCAGTCTAGTGTTACCCAAATTCCACAAAATCAACTTCTTTCATATTTTGAGGAAGTTAAATTCTAAGGCTGATCTGGAAGCCAATCTAGGCACTCTCCAGAGCAGGAGATCTCTATCAGTAAATGGCCTTGATTCGATCTGCATCATCCCATAATTCTAGAGTAGGCTGGTCCTATGTCTCTCCGAGCAATACTATGTTTCAAGACCTTCTCCAATGGCCAGTTCTAAGGGATAGGCAAAGGTTAGGAGAATCGGCTTCATCATTAAGAATAAATGCAGAGCGTAACTCCTCTGACCTCGATCTCTGCTTTCAATGGGATCCCAAAGTTGCTTTACCCTACAAAAATCTAGGTAGGCATTGGGAGGATATCACTATCTGCAATACAGGTAGACTTGGCCTCCTGGAGGACTCTGCTGTAATCTTTGAAGCGACAATAACATCCGGCAGAGGTGGGATTCTTATTGGAAATTTGGAGCATAAAATTAGGATCCGGCAGACAAGCCATAAGAAGTCAAGAGTCGATATCATGGAGAACTCTGCAGTGAAACTCATCGCAGAGGAAATCGGTTTAGGTACTAATGGGATCCCTCTTGGAAATCTGGGAAACAAATCTAGAATGCAGTAGGAAATCACAACAAAGACCAATGAGGTGGAATCCAAAATTAAATCAGAACAAGTTGGCCAATTCCTACAATCATAATGAAAACTCATTAACGCATTCATATGAATTTGACTGGAACCTTCTCGGCGTCTGGAAAAAAGGAAAGTAATAGCTGTAGCAAGGAAGTGGAGAAATGCCGTGTTAAAGCCCTCGGCAGCTGTTTTTCCGATCTATAAATAAAATAAAAAAATAACCGTTATTGCAACAAAACAAAACAAAAACAATGTAAGGGCGCAACAATAACAATAGTGGGCTTCAATGGGCACAATAATAACAATTTGGGGACTACATGGGCACAGCAATAACAATAATGGGGCTACGCTAACAATAAAAATAAGGGGATACACTAGTATTATAGGGACCTAGCATGCCCCTCTCCTTCAAAAAAGTGTTTTTCTCAACGCTTAAGAAGTTATGGATGCTTCTATATAAAATTCTCATCCTCCCAGGTCGAATCTTCAGCGGGTAATTTCTTCCACTTGATGAGATACTATGAAATTGATTGATTTCGTAGTTGTCGAGTTCTTGTTTCCGTGATTGCTTCAGGTTCTAATATGATTTTTCCTTCTTCGTCAAGTTCTAGCAATATTGTTTGAACCAGGAGTGTAGAAATTATACAACAAGCATGTATATCTTGGATTCACCTGATCTAACAATGTGCTAAAGTTAAATATTGAATCGCTTCTACAAATCTTTTGCGAAATTAAAAACACAATTGTTAATCACATGAACATGAAGAAGAATCAAATCACATACAAAACAGATAATTTCCCGAGGAAAGATTACAGCTAAAAATCCCACTATCTTCTATTGTATATTAAGCATGGATCATGAAACAAATATAATGTCTTTCTCTTCTCACAAGAGCCTCCAACATTCAACGATCTATCTCACACTGTCCTCACATAAAAGTGACCAATACTTAGTCAATTTCCATCCTCCTGACAGCATGCCTTGCTTGCGCAATCCCTAATGATTAAGATCCCTAAAAGATAGGAATTATAGCCTGCCTTGACTGTGCAAGTATCATGGGCACTCCAATGGGTGGCTGGCTGCATGTGTGCAAGCCAATAATGTCACAACTGATAGTCAACTTCCCTTTCACCTAGAACTCAACTGGGTCTCCACTGGATTTGACATGCATGCAGCTAATAATAGTAAATCTTTAGTTGCATGTGAGATCACTGCATGTGAATTAATCAATATTTAATTCACTTGAACTCTCACTACTTGTATCTTCAGTTACAACTAGCACAACTCAGTTTAACTCACTTAACTTAGTTAAACTATTTACAATTTGCATTAACTAATGCACCACTACACTTTGAACTCTGTTACAACTAGAATTACTCTGCATGTCCCACCAACTAACCTCTAACTCGAAATCCACTAGCTAACTGAATTTTCCACTTCAGTTAACTATTTCAAGTCCACATTGAGAATAGATTACAGTTTAATGTCCATCTAAATTAAGGGATAATAAAAATATACATGCACCCAAAAATAGTATTGTGGGCCCCACCCTAATTTGGGTGCTTAATGCACTAGGCGTGTGTGTTGAATCTTCTTGTTGAATCTCAACACTCCCTCTCAACAAGAAAGGGATTATCCTTCACCCTAATCCTATATCTATGGTATTCGAATTTGCTCCTAGTGAGCGCCTTCGTCAGAATATCTACATCCCTATCTTCCGTGGGAATGTACTGTAGCAACATGATTCGTCTCTACACACAATCTCTAAGATGATGGTATCGGATATCTATATGCTTGGACCTATCATGAAACATAGGATTAATCGAGAGTTTAATGCAACTTTGATTATCACAATGAATCACTATCAGATCCATCTGAGAACCAAACAAACCAACCAAGATATTTCTCATTTAGATAGCCTCACATGCAGCTTGACTTACTGCCATGTATTCCGCTTCCGCTGAACTGAGTGCCACGGATCGTTGCCTCCTACTATACTAGGAAATTGTTGTCAACCCAATGCTAAAGATTCCCCCTAATGTTTTCTTTCTGTATGATGGACTGTCAGCCCAATCTGCATCCATGAAGCCATGCAACTTCACTCCATCCGTATGTCTGTACCACAGACCATACTCTGATGTGCCCCTCAGGTATCTCAAGACATGTTTCCTTGCCTTCCAAAAGATCTTGGTAGGCTTAACCATAGCTTGACTCATCTAGTTAACTGCGTAGAAAATGTTCGGTCTCATATTCACTAGATACATTAGTGAACCCTAACTCTCAGTAGACAGTAGCATCCACTACCTCTCTAGAAGTAGCATCCTCTTTCCTCCAATTTCTTGGAAGAGGAGTATCCATGAGTTTGCAACTCTCCATGTTAAACTTAACCAATATCTCCTTTTCATACTTTTCGTGAGACACAAAAAGTTCACCATCCCTCTGCTATATTTTCAATCCAAGGAAATAATGAAGGAATCCCATGTCCTTCATTTCTAACTCCCTTGCAAGATCCTCCTTACATGAGTGTATCAGTTGCTCATCACCAGTTACAATTAAATCATCAACATAAAGAACAATGATCAATAGCTTACCCTCAACCACAATCTGGTACAGGTTTGCATCTGCTTCACTTTTGGTGAATCCCAGTCCGGTGAAATAGTTATCTATCTGAGTGTACCAAACACAAGGTTCTTGCTTCAGCCCATACAATGCTCTTTTGAGTCTGCACACATGTGACTCATTGTTGAAGATTTTGAAACCTTCAAATTGCTCTATGTACACCTCTTTCTCAATGATCCCATTGAGAAACGCAGTTTTCACATCCATCTGATGAATGCACCAACCCATCTGCGCTGAGAGTGTAAGGATGGATCTCATGGAAGAGTACCTTGCGACAGGTGCAAAGGTCTCATCATAATCTATCCCCTCAATATATGAGAATTCCCAGCCCACAAATCTGGTCTTGTATTTCTCCACACTCCCATCAACAGCTTGCTTTACCTTGTAGATCCATTTTGAACCTACCACTGATTTTTCGACTGATCTTGGGACTATCTCCCATGCAATGTTCTTGGTAATGGAGTCATACTCCTCCACCATTACATCAACCCAAGTAGGTTGTTGCACTGCTTCTTGAAAGGAAGATGGTTCAGTCACAACACATTTGTTCATGAGAGCCATGTATCCAGTAAATCGGTCAAGAAACTGCCTTTGTCTGCGCTATGAAGTAGGGGCTCCTACATTCTGTGCAGCATCAAGTCTCAGCCTATCAACTTCAGTGGTATGCCTTCTGCCATTTCTAATGGATGGCTCCGCATGAGTGGATTCCTCCATTCCATGATCCTCCGCATGTGGTTGATCCACATCCTAAGTCTCATCCTTGGGAACCAACAGTTCCTCCTCTGCATGAAGTCCAACTCCCTCTCAAGGGACAACCACATGTATTTCCCCTCATCAAATTTTATATCCCGTCACACAACATTCATTATGTTGTTTGGAAAACACACATGATAATTTTGGGGTGTTTCTATGTACCCCATAAAAATCTCGATCTTAGTTCCAGCTTCTTCCTGGCGTCCTTGGTCACATGCACATAAACATATGAGCCAAAAATCTTAAAGTGTGAAACATCATGTTTCTTATCAATGAAAGCCTCTTCACGTGTACTCATGCCAAGTACTTTATGAGAACAACAGTTTTGCACATAAACCGCAATGTTGCATGCTTCCGCCCACAAATGCATTGGTAGGCCCTGAACATGCAACATCGCTCATGCTGCACCCACAATCGTTATGTTCTTCCTCTCTGTGACCCCATTTTGTTGTGGGTTATGAGGCGTTATGATTTCTCTTCAAATTCCTTCTTTGCTGTAGAAGTTCTTGAATTCGTCAGAGATTTATTCTCCACCATTATCACTCCTAAGAGCCTTCACTTGCTTCCCCGACTCTTTCTCCACCAATGCCTTAAACTCATAGAACTTAGAGAATGTTTGATCTTTCTTCTGCATGAAGAAGATCAAGCATTTACGAGAAAATTCATCAACAAATATTACATAGTACTTATGTTTTGTTGTTGAAGCGACCGAGAATGGTCCACACACGTCTGTGTGAACTCTCTCGAGGATCCCCGAAGCTTGGTTCTCCTTCTCATGAAAGGTGGACTTTACATACTTCCCCATGGTGCAACCCTTGCATGGATCTAACTAAGCAAGTGTTCCCATTGGAAGTCTAGTAGAAATTTGTTGCATGACTTTCAAGGCTCCATGGTGAAGATGGCCAAATTGCCTGTGCCATAATTCACCCTCATCCCAGCTCACCACTTTTTCTGCCTTGCCCATCATTGCAGCGCAGCCATCTACCTCCAGCTTATATATATTCTTAACTCGAATCCCTATCCTCATGGCTTGACCCGTTGTTTTATGTCACAGGAAAGATTTTTCATCACTAAAAACAATGTCATGGCATATGTCCTCCAACATTTCTACTGACACCAAATTTTTCATCAGACCTGGTACATGCATTACATCTTTTAATTGAAATGGTTTACCTAACTCCCTCTGAAACATAATGGTACCAATCCTGGTAGCACTGTGTCATTTGTCATCTCCCATTTCAATATGCATCTAGAGATCTTTCTCCTCCAAGTCACTGAAAAGTTCCTTATCTCCCGTCATGTGAAAGGAAGCGCCACTATCCAAATACCACACCGATCCCAATGCACTTGACACCATGCATGCGATCAATGAGAATTCAAGCTCAAATTGCGAGGCAAGGGCCTCACCAGATGCAGATCCAGCAACCTTCTTGTTCTTCTTCTTTTGTGGATGGTTAGTAGCAAAACGCCCGTGTTCATGACAATGAAAACACTTCACCTTGGACATGTCCTACTTCTTGCCTTTGGACTCAGATTTAGAATGGAATTTATTTCCCTTCCCCTTCTTCGCCTTAGCAGCCAAAGCACAATCCTCTTCATCATCAAGCTTAGATGAAGATCCAACTCTGGTGTTCCGTCTGAACTCCTCCTGCACCAAATCCGACCACAGTCGTTCCCAATCTGGAAATTTTTCCCGTTCGTTGACAGAGTCTTCATAGCTGTGCCAACTCTTAGGAATTCCTAGGAGAGCCAAACTCACCAAATCATCATCAGTGACTGATATTCCCACACTCCCCAGTTCATCCCGACATTAGACAAACTTCATGAGATATTTTGGAATGGTGTCGCCCTTTTCCATCTTGATCTTACTGAGTTTAACTCTGAGTGCTAATTTCCTATGGTCGCTGCAGCTTTGGAATAGATCCTTCAAAGCCTTCCACATTGCATATGTTGTGGCTTTCCCATGGAGGCTTGAGACAATGTGGTCTCGTACTCCCTCCAACTGGATCCTCCTCGCCTTTGCCACTTTCTTTTGCCATGCATCAAGATTTGCAGCATCTGTCACAACGGGTTTAGGAACATCATTGTCAATGAATTCCTTCAAGCCATTGTCTTCGAGTACTACCTCCATCTTGTCCTTCCAAGAAATATAGTTCGAGTTTCCCTCGAGTGCATACTCTAACCTCAAGCCATTGAAATCCATTTATATCTTGAATCAGTTGTAGCACCAAGAAAGTCTTTTTGCAGATTCGAATTCTATCCAGTCACAAACTCAACTCCTGCTTCACTTCTTCAATTGCCTGTGCTCCAATACCGTGTAGAAAGTATACAACAAGCATGTATATCTTGGATTCTGCCAATCTAGAAATGTGCTAAAGTTAAATACGGAGTCACTTCTACAAATATTTTGCGGAATTAAAAACACAATCGCTAATCACATGAACATGAAGAAGAATCAAATCACACACAACACAGATAATTTCTTAGGGAAATCTTACAACTAAAAACCCCACTATATTATATTGTATATTAAGCATGGATCATGAAACAAATATAATGTCTTTCTCTTCTCACAAGAGCCTCCAACATTCAGCTATTTGTCTCACACTGTCCTCACAGAAAACTGACCAATACTTAGTCAATTTCTAGCCTCCTGACAACCTGCCTTGCTTGCGCAACCCCTGATGGTTAAGATCCCTAGAAGATAGGAATTCTAGCCTGCCTTGACTGTGCAAGTATCATGGGCACTCCAATGGGTGGTTTGTTGCATGTCTACAAGCCAATAATGTCACAACTAATAGTCAACTTCCCTTTCACCTAGAACTCAACTGGGTCTCCACTGGGATACGTGACTGAACCACAGTTAGCGAGAGGAGGGGGGGGGAATCAGTTTAAAGTAGTTATGGTCTTGTAAAGCTTTCCTTTACACTTATTTACATCTTCATTTCGTGATCAACTTAATAGACAATGGAACAACAATATTAATAAGTGAGTAGCAGGTATTAAGCAGATTAAATACAAAATTTCAAAATATAATCATCATGCACATAGACAACAGATATAAGTGGAAACCCATAAGGGAGAAAACCACATCTTATTATTGTTGTGATGCAAAGGCAAGCTCCAACTCCCTCTCACCACTGATTTTTTGTAGGCTCCAACCTACAGGAGGCTACTACCTCAATTCTGCAAGCTACAACTTGTAAGGAAGCTCCAACTCCCATCTATTTTCTGCAGGCTGCAACCTACAGGAGGCTTCTAGCTCAGCCAGCTACAACTGGACATCTATCAAGCTACAACTTGATATGGAAGCACCAACTTCCTCACTGTACCATAAAATCATATGTTGATTTACCTAGATATCAGCTCTGTTTTTCTCCTTCTTTACTGCTGTCCTTCCAGCCTTCAAATTTGCTTTATATCATCTCTGGATCTTCACAACTCCTCTCTCTGCTCCTTATTCTTCTTACACTGTCTCACTCATTTCTTCATTCTCTCAACCTTATGCATATGTTCATAACATTATTTATAGAGGTCATCTCATAACTGTTTGCATTCCACAGGGAATTCGAAATGAACAGGTATGACTCTTTGCCTTCCACCTTCTTATTTTCTCGCTCAGCATATTTAGGATGTTACAACAATATATACAATTATTACAGTATCAAATTGGAGTTTTTCTTTGCCTACGGACACTTGCCTTTACATCACAAACAATAGAAATTCAATAATACATTTATAGTTACAACAAATACATTCAATTCAGCCCTTTCAGCTCTTGGTTTTCCGATTATTTTGTCTTCTCTGCCTGCTGTTATATATATAATTGTTCTGCATGGGAACGAGTCCTTTTAACTGCACGAGCCTTTCCTTGCCGTGTTCAACCTTCTCCTTTTGTTTTACGTTGTTATCCTCCTTTTCTCTCTGAAACGATTTACAAAAGAAAATCCACATACTGCCAGACTTGAAATGCTTTAGGCTTCGGCTTTGTTCTTTATCGCGTCTACTCTCTTTATCGCATTTCGGTGATTCAAATATCCCATGTGCCTTTGTCCCTCTGATCTCCCGATATGCGATGTGTGAAGGGTCCCACCAGGCTGTATTGTCGCTTTATCGCACTTCGGCTTTTCAACCGTTCTTTGATATGTGGCTCTTTTTCTTTCTGATGCAATTTACAAAGGGAAAGTCCATACTCCCGGACTTCAAATATTTTAGATAATAGCTCTGAGTTGCATCGCATCTGGCCCCTTTATCGCACTTCGGCGTATCTAAGTGCTATCTCTTCTGAGCTTTGCAATCTGCGATATGTGATGAAATTCACATCGTCGATTCGCATCACAAATTTGCATCACATCACATCTTTGCCCCGCATAGCATTGCCACTTCGCGGTATGCAATGAACTTCGCATTGCCGATCTGTGATAAAGCGCTATGCCGCCAGGTGTCCCTTCGCATCAGCACATCGCATCACTTCTATCCATTGCATCGCAACTTTGCTCTTACAATCTTCACCCCTCCGATCTTGCGATTTCTGATATGCGGGCCAGGTCCACCTCATCTCCATGTCATCTTGCCACGTCATCACATTGCACTTCACATTTTATGTGACCACTGTGTTTGTGCGATTTTCTCCTGCCCCGATTGCGATATGCGATCGCATCGCATCGCATCTCCTTTAATCTCATCATCGCGCCGGTCCACCACTATTCTTTTGGGCTTTATGAAAGCGGGTCCCAGTTCATATCACTGCGGAGGCACTCCTTGGTACGGGATCATCATCGGGCTTGTGCTACCGTAGTGAATGACACCTGTCGATCTGTGGTCAGCGCCCGATGGGTGGGTCAACTGCGGAGGCACCCCCTTGGGTTAATCATCTAACTTTTTGTGCCTCCGTGGTACTGTTGATCCCAGATCAATGTTTAACCGTGCTCATAAGAGTTGCACGAGGTTTAGCCTTCGCTGGTCCCACACCTTTTATCATTCCCCCTTTTATATACTTTGGTTTATACACAAGATATCAACATTATAAAATATAATGACCTTCGGAAATAACGTTAAAACCTTCGGAAATGAATATTTAAAACCTCAGCAATGTAATATTATTATGTGTTTTAAACAATGTTTAAAGCCTTTCGACCTCATATAACTAGATTCCAAACCTTAATAAAATTTTGCTACATAAAATGTCGGGTCCATACCTTGTTTTAAACCTCGTGCAATTATCGACGCGAACACCGTCGGATCTCCCACAGATCTAATCGGACGACAATCGCGTTCATTCCACCTCCGTAGTTTATCAACCAAAAGTGACGCGAAATGGGTGGTATTGCGCTCGTGACATGTCGCAATATCATTCAATCGCGTTTGATTGGATTAAAACCGCTCACGACTCAAAAGCTGTGCAACAACACTGTCCGGTTTCCTTCAAAACCACTTAACCTGCAAACTCTGTTTAAATTGCGTTTGAAGCTGGATTTCCACCGGATTTCATTTTTAACTTCGATTTCTCTGGAACCTTCCTTCTCCATCTTTACACTGAGGCTAATACACATTCAAATCCTCCTCCACTTCTTTACACAGAAGTTAATTCTACGCACTTCACAATCTACACAGAAAGACCATAAATTCAATGAATTCAATGATATACAGATAAACAATATTCTGCAATTTGTGCTCCTTTGCCATAAATGACAATATTTCCAATAGTCTCCCCCTTTGGCATTGATGGAAATACTCCAATGCTTCCTCCAGGACTTCCTTTGCTTGCTTTTTAGAAGACCCTTTCTTCTTTTGCTTGCTTTTCCTCCCCCTTTGACATCGATGGCAAAGGGTTGAACTTTTCCCAATGTAGTTTCGATCTTTTCATTTCCTGTGATCTTGAGGACCTGTTCCATGCACTGCTCCATTGTTATAGCTCTTTTATTACAATTTATTGACTGCTCTCCCCCTGGAGTGATGTTTTCTTGTCTGATATTGACTATCACTTGTCTACTGCACTGATCATGTTTCTTGTATGCAACCCTTATTATTTTTTTGTTTTTTGTTTGGTTTTTTTTTCTTCAATCATATCAGAGAGCAGCATCTGCAGACACTACCCCTAGTTTGTCTCTTAGATATTCGAATGGTTCTTTAGCAAGAGGTTTTGTGAATGTGTCTGCTATTTGTTCCTTTTTTGGTACGTATTCCAACTTCACCAATTTCTGTGCTACTTTTTCTCTGAGGAAGTGGTACTTTATTGGGATGTGTTTTTTGAATGAAGTACAAGATATTTTGATATACTTATTGCACTTGTATTGTCACATTTGATAGAAATGGGTTCATCAATTCTTACCTTCATCTCTTGGAGAGTTTGTTTCATCCACATTACTTGTGTGCAACATGCAGCTGCTGCTATGTATTCTGCTTCTGCTATAGATACAGAGATAGAAGTTTGCTTCTTGCTTAGCCATGCCACCAGAATTTTTCCCAAATAGAATGCCCCTCCACTTGTGCTTTTCTTGTCATCCACACAGCTGGCCCAATCTGCATCTGTGTATGCTGTCAATGTGAAGCTTTTTCCTTTTGGATACCATAGACCATAATGTGAAGTTCCTTTTAGATATCTAAATATTCTCTTGATTGCAAGTAAATGGTTTTGTTTTGGTGCTACTTGATATCTTGCCACAAGTCCTGCTGCCAACATAATGTCTGGTCTAGAAGCTGTTAGGTATAGCAGACTTCTTATCATGGATCTGTAAAGTTTTTGATCTACATCTCTTGATCCATCATTAGCACATAATTTTCATCCAATGATCATGGGAGTTTACACAGGTTTGCAGACTTCCATTTGAAACCTTTTCAACATTTCTTTTAAGTATTTTTCTTGCGAAATGAATATTCCTGTGTTCTTTTGTTGAATTTGAAGTCCTAAATAGAAGGTGAGCTCTCCACTCATAGACATCTCAAATCCTGATTTCATTTCTTCAGCAAATTCTTTTGTTAACTCATCTTTGTTGCTACCAAACATGATGTCATCTACATACACTACTACAATCAGGAGTTCATTATCATTAGCCTTTATGTACAAATTGTTGTCTACTCCTCCTTTCTTGAACCCTTGATTTTGCAAGTATTTGTTCAGCCTTGAATACCATGCACGAGGAGCTTGTTTCAGACCATATAAGGCTTTCTTTAATCTGCACACATAGTCATGTTTATCTGTTAATGAGAATCCTTCAGGTTGTTCCATGTAGACTTCTTCCTCTAGATCTCCATTCAGGAAGGAAGAATTCACATCCATTTGATATACCTTGAAATCATGATAACATGCAAAGGCCAAAAACATTCTGATTGCTTCCATTTTGGCTACAGGGGCAAAGGTTTCATCATAATCAAGACCTTCAATTTGTGAATATCCTTTGCATACAAGTCTGGCTTTATTTCTGATTACCTACCCTTGTTCATTCATCTTATTCTTGAATATCCATTTTGTGCCAATGACATTTTTCCCAGTGGGTCTTGGAATTAATTCCCAGGTATTGTTCTTCTCAATTTGGTCCAGTTCTTCATTCATAGCATTTACCCAGTTTTTGTCTTTACTGGCTTCTTTGAACTTCTTTGGCTCTATTTGAGATAACATGGCTAGGTATACTTCTTTTGTTTGTTCAACAAGCTGTCTTCTTGTCTGGATTCCCACACTCTTGTCCCCAATGATTTGATCTTCTATATGGTTATTTTGAGTATTTCTTGAGGGACCTTTTGAGTTTAATTCAGTATCTTCTATTGTTTTTCTCAGTTCATCATTATCTTGTTTCTCATCTTCATGATCATCTCGAGGATTGCTGCATCTTGTGCTTCTTGTTCCGTTTGGTAGATCTTCATCAAATCTTACATCAATGCTTTCCACAATTTTGTGCAGTCTTTTGTTGTAGCACCTGTAACCCTTACTCTTGGATGCATATCCTAAAAATATTCCTTCATCGTCTCTTGCATCAAACTTCCCTAGATTTTCATCATTATTTTTTATGAAACACTTGCTTCCAAATATTCTAAAGTGCTTGATTGATGCTGGTTTACCATGCCATAATTCGTAAGGAGTCTTATCACAATTTGGTCTTAGGTGAGCTTTGTTGAGAATATGAACAGTTGTGTGTACTGCTTCTTCCCAATAGGTTTGGGGAATGTTACTTTCTTGCATCATGGCTCTTGCAATCTATTGTACTGACCTGTTTTGTCTTTCTGCCACTCCATTCTGTTGAGGTGTACCTGCAATTGTAAACTGTTGTTTTATCCCATGCTCATTGCATAGGTCTGCAAAATCATAGTTTGTGAATTCACCTCCTCTATCTGATCTGATGCACTTTAGCTTGCATCCTGTTTGATTTTCTGCCAATGCCTTGAATATCTTGAATTTCTCAAGTGCTTCAGATTTATATTTTAGAAATGCTACACACGTCATTCTAGAAAATCATCTATTATCAGCATGAAATAAGATTCTCCACTTGGTGCTTTAGTTCTTGAAGGTCCACACAGGTCCATGTGTACAAGCTGAAGAGGCCGACTTGTAGAAAGTATCTCTTTGGTCTTGAAAGATATGCGGGTCTGCTTGCCTAGTTGGCAGGATTTACATATGGTATTTGAAGGCCTCTTTATTGCTGGCATATCTCTGACTGCATTCTTCTTGCTCAGACTGATGATGTGGTCAAAGTTTAGGTGTCCCAGTCTTCTATGCCATAACCATGATTCATCAAGTTTGCTTATGTGGCATGCTTCATTCTCTTCTTCCACTATATAGACATTACTTTCTATTCTAACACCTTTGATCAAGGTCTTTCCTGTGGTGCTTGATCTTACCTCACAATCTTGGGCTCTAAAAAGGACCTCACAGCCTTTATCACACATTTGACTGACACTTAGCAGATTGGCTTTCAGCCCATCCACAAATAGTACATCTTGAGCCTTTCCTCTTCCATTATTCAGGCTGACTGAGCCCTTTCCCTTGATTTTCACTACTTTATCATTGTTGAATATTACATTTCCATATTTCTTTTCATCAAAGGTTACAAACTTGCTTCTATCTCTAGTCATATGCTTTGAGAATCCACTGTCCAAATACCATTGGCTTTTCTGATCTTGGGCTATTAGAGCTAGGTCACACTTATTCAACTTCTTTTTCCACTGCAAGCAGCTATTGGTTTGGCACCTTTTCTGAGAAGATGGACCACATTCTTTGAGAGGACATTTGGAAGACATGTGTCTAATTTAATGGCATACAAAGCATTTGATTATATTTTTAGATGGATTATGTGTACGAGTGAACTCTCCATTGTTCATAAATCTCCTTGGGGTTTTAAGCATCAGTCTTTGTCCATTCGTTCTGCACTCCATGGCTTTATGGCCAAGCCCCTTACAACAAAAACAATACCCATGGAAACGATTAGTGTACCTGGTGAAGGGTTGTCCTCTCAATTTGTTTGCTTGAGGTAGCCTTTTCAATTTCTGCAATTTTTGCTGGTTGAAATTGATTATATTTGTCTAACAGTATGCAGCAATATGTCCCAGCTTGTGGCAGACAAAACAAGTGATATTTCTCATAGGAGGAAAGAATCTCTTTTGATAGCTTCCGAATTTATTCAATTCATATTCAGGATTGTAAGAGCCTTTTTCAGCTGACTGTTTCTTCATTTCGTTCTTTATCTCTTGATATTGCTACTTGTTTTTGTTTGTTTCATCACACATCAAGTTCTTGCTGGATTCTGCTTCTGTAGTTCCTTTTTTAGCTGCTTCATTATCCTTTACAACTTTTACAAAAATGATGTTCTTGTTATCTTCTACCTTGGACTTACTGGTTTCTCCTTCATATTCTATCCCAGCCTTTATGAGAGGAGACCTTTGAGCATTAAGAATCTTGTCCAACTGTTCAGTTCTTGTCATTCAAGGAGTGTTCATTGATAATTCCCTTTGGGTGTTTTCTAGTTTCTTTCTCAGCCATACCACTTCTTCTTCCAATTTCTCTTGCTCCTGATGTTTATCTTTAATTTGCTTTAGTAGAATGTCTTCCACCTTCTTAGCTTCTTCAAGTTCTACTTTCAATTGAATGATGTCTTCTGAATTTGGTACCTCTTTTACACATTTGAGGAGAATGTCTTTCTGTTTTCTGCACTTGAGTTTAAGTTTGTCTCTTTCCTCCAGGGCACTTCTTAGCCCCCCCTCAAGATCTACCTCACCTTCTTCCTCATCTTCTAGAAGGAATCTTTCAAACTCTTCCTTGACCATTAACACAAATTCAGAGGTTCCTTCTTCATTTGAGGACCCATCTAATTTTTCAGATGCACTGCTATCTTGCTGAGCATAAAATGATCTTCTATTGAATCTCTTCCCTTTCTGCCAGTTATTTGTTTTGGTTTTCTCTGTCTCTTGAGTCTGATTCTTTGCTTTCTTAAGAGTACACTTAGATGCATAGTGCCCAACTCTTCCACAGTTAAAGCATTTAAATGGAAGTTTACCTTTATACTTTCCTGAGCCTCTATCCAATCTTCTGACAAATTTGGCCTCTTCTTCATCAGAGCAGGAGTATGTGTCTTCTTTTTCTTCTTTGCTCTTCTCTATCTTAAAGGCTGCCTCCCTCACATTTGACTTCCTCTGTGGAAGTCTCATCTCATAGGCTATTAAGTTTCCAAGCAATTGGTTCATGGTCAATGTTTCCCAATCAGTTGTTTCTTCTATGGTAGAAACCTTGGGGTTAAACCTGGATGGTAAAGATGTCAATATATTTTGTACAATTACACATTCTCTAATGGTTTCTCCTAGAGCTTTCATGTTATTTACAATTTCTGCAACACTTAAGAATAAGCTGGCAACATCTCCTTCTTCATTCATTTTTATATTTTCAAATTGAGCTCTATAGACTTGCAGCTTGGCAGCCTTCACCTTTTTATCTCCCTCATGGATACTTTCTAATGTATCCCATATTTCTTTGGTAGCCTTGTTGTGCATTACTTTGATAAATTCTGCCTCACACAAACCACTTAAGAGAGCATTCATGGCTTTTGCATTAGCTACAAAATCTAGTTTGGCATATTTCTCTGAGTCAGACTCCTTTGGGGTATATCCCAATTCCAGAGCAGCCAAAACTTCTATTCCTAGAGACATTATGTACATCCTCATTCTTATTTTCCAGAAGGCATAATTTTTAGCAGTAAATAGAGGGGATTTATTTTTTGAGCATCCTTCTAAACTAGTCATCTTGGGGACCAAGGACCTCCTTTCAGTTGTTAAATTGATACAGAAGGAACCTGCTCTGATACCAATTGTTGAACCCTTGGTTAAACTGAGAGGGGGGGTGAATTAGTTTAAAGCAGTCATGGTCTTGTAAAGCTTTCTTTTACACTTATTTACATCTTCATTTCGTCATCAACTTAATATACAATGGAACAACAATCTTAATAAGTGAGTAGCAGGTATTAAGCAGATTAAATACAAAATTTCAACACATAATCATCATGCACATAGACAACAAATATAAGTGGAAACCCATAAGGGAGAAAACCACATCTTCTTATTGTTTTGATGCAAAGGCAAGCTCCAACTCCCTCTCACCACTGATTTTCTGTAGGCTCCAACCTACAGGAGGCTGCTACCTCAATTCTACAAGCTACAACTTGCAAGGAAGATCCAACTCCCATCTATTTTCTGTAGGTTGCAACATACAGGAGGCTCCTACCTCAGCTAGCTACAATTGGACATCTATCAAGCTACAACTTGATATGGAAGCACCAACTTCCTCACTGTACCATAAAATCATATGTTGATTTACCTAGATATCAGCTCTGTTTTTCTCCTTCTTTACTGATGTCCTTCCAGCCTTCAAATTTGCTTTATATCATCTCTGGATCTTCACAACTCCCCTCTCTGCTCCTTCTTCTTCTTACACTGTCTCACTCGTTTCTTCATTCTCTCAACCTTATGCATATGTTCGTAACATTATTTATAGAGGACATCTCATAACTGTTTTCATTCCACAGGGAATTCGAAATGAACAGGTATGACTCTTTGCCTTCCACCTTCTTATTTTCTCGCTCAGCATATTCAGGATGTTACAACAATATATACAATTATTACAATATCAAATTGGAGTTTTTCTTTGCCTGCAGAGACTTGCCTTTACATCACAAACAATAGAAATTCAATAATACATTTACAGTTACAACAAATACATTTAATTCATGTAGAAATTTGAATAATTGATATATTATTCACTGAGATTCTTTTTATCACACAATATTTTAACTTCATACACAATACAAAATCTCTTCTACCATTGATCATTAATTGCGGAAATAAAAACAATCGCATGCGCACATTAAAACCATAAACAATCACACATGAACACAATATTTTATGGGAAAGCTTAAAGCTAAAAACCCCCAACTATCTGTATATTATATGTCATAGATATCATGTAGAAATCATTATACAAAGCTCCTCACAAAGCTCTCAGTACAATCTCCAATTGCTACACACTAATCAAGCCCAATCTAGCAAATCACATGCTCCAATCTCTGCCACCTGATAGCCTGCCTCTACTGCGCAATCACTGCTGAAGAATGGCTCTGAATGAACTCGAATTGGTCCAGCCTTGCTCATGCAATCCTCATTGGCATCTCCAATCACTGGTTGTTGCAAATCATGCAACACTATAGTCACAACTGATAGTCACACTGCTCTTTCACCTACCTCTTCATTGGTCTCCACTGAAACTGTCCATGCACTGTAGTTAACTGATGTATTCTTTAGTTGATTAATGAGTTAATAATTATTGAATTAATTAATAATTAATTCACACCACTCTCACTAGTGTATCAATCAGTTAGACTAGATACAACTAGCTCAACTATGTTTAACTCGGTTAAACTGAACACAACTCCACCAACTACCTCAATAACTCCACCAAACTCTGTCACATGAGTTCTAACTGAAGTCTCCATGCAATAGCTCCACTTAACCCTCGGGAATAGCGTAATTCCTTCTCTCAGCTCCCGTGCCACATCTGTGCACTTAACTGAAGTGCTCCAAGAGAATAAGATAATGTTTATAGTCCAAATATTATTAAGAGCTAATAATATTCGACATATCTATTTTTAGACTGGCAATCTAAAAATAGATTCCCCACCAATATGTCTAAAAATAGAAGTCCATCTATTTTTTCTGACTTGACCAACCATCCACAAATAGCATCCTGCAACTCATAGAATATGATCGACATGTCTAAAAATAGACATAGTCTAAAAATAGACTTGCGCCAAAAATACCCTGCGGGCCCACTTAGTGAAGGCGACTTCTTTCCACTAAGCTCATCATCTTGTTGCAATCTCAACACTCCCTCTCAACAAGATAGGGATTATCTGCCACCCCGATCCTGCCCCCATGGTATTCAAATTTTCTCCTGGTGAGCGCCTTCGTCAAGATATTAGCATCTTGATCCTCCGTGGGAATGTATGAAAGTAACATGATCTTCCACTGCACACAATCTCTGATATGATGATACTGGATGTCAATGTGTTTAGATCTATCATGAAATACTGGATTAACCGAGAGTTTGATGCAACTCTGATTATCACAATATATCACAGTAGGATCCAAGTGTGAACCGAACAACCCGACCGGGATCTTCCTCATCCATATAGCCTCGCATGCAGCCAAACTTGTTGCCATATACTCGGCCTCTGCTGAACTGAGTGCCATGGATCTCTGCTTCCTACTGTACCAAGAAACTGCTATTGACCTGATGCTGAAAATCCCTCCAGATGTGCTCGTTCTGTCCGTTGGACTGCCTGCCCAATCTGCATCCATGAAGCCACATAGCTTCACCTCATCCGACTGTCTGTACCATAATCCATATCTCGATGTGCCTCTAAGATATCTCAATACATGCTTTCCTGCCTTCCAAAAGATCTTGGTAGGCTTAACCATAGCTTGTGAAAGCTGGTTAACAACATAGCATATGTCGAGTCGTGTATTGACTAGATACATAAGCAACCCCACCAACTGTCGGTAAACAATGGCATCCACTACCTTTACCAATGTAGCATCCTCTTTCCTCCATCCACCAAGAAGAGGCATGTCGATAGGCTTGCAACCATGCATGTTGAAATTCTCCAGTATCTCCCGGGCATACTTGCTTTGAGACACAAACAGTCCATCACTGTGCTGCCAAATTTCCAATCCCAGGAAAAAATGAAGGAGGCCCAAGTCCTTCATCTCAAACTCCTTTGCAAGATCAGCCTTGCATGAGAGTATCAACAGTTCATCACCTGTCAAAATCAAGTCATCTACATAAATTACAATGATCAGCAACTTACCCTCCACCACAATCTGGTATAGGTTCGGATCCGCCTCACTCTTGGAGAATCCAAGTCTAGTGAAATAACTATCTATCTGTGTGTACCAAGCACGAGGTGCTTGTTTCAACCCATACAACGCTCTCTTGAGCCTGCACACATGCGACTCGCTGCTGAAGATCTCGAAACCTTCCGGCTGCTTTATGTACACCTCCTCCTCAATCACTCCGTTGAGGAACGTAGTCTTCACATCCATCTGATGAATGTGCCACCCCATCTGCGCTGAGAGAGCAAGAATCGTCCGTATGGAAGAATACCTTGCGACAGGTGAAAAGGTTTCCTCATAATCGATCCCCTCAATCTGTGAGAAGCCTCGGGCAACAAATCTTGCCTTGTACTTCTCCACACTCCCGTCAGCTGCTTGCTTCACTTTGTAGATCCATCTCGAACCTACCACTGATTTCCCTTCCGGCCTTGGGACAATCTCCCATGCAATGTTTCTGACAATCGAATCATACTCTTCCACCATGGCATCTACCCATGCGGGATCCTCCACAGCTTCCTCGAAAGAGGATGGCTCCATCATGATACACTTGCTCATAAGAGCCATGTATCCAATATACCGGTCAGGTGATTGTCTCTGTCTGTGTTGTGATGTAGGTGCTCCTACAACCTTCTCTGCATCTTGAGCCAGTCGCTTAGCTTCTATAGTGCGCTTCCATCCTCTGATGGTTGGCACTGCATGAGTGGTCTCTTCCACTCCATGAAACTCCTCTTGTGGCTGATCCACATCCTGAGGCTCATCCTTAGGAACTAATAGCTCCTCATTTGCATGCAAGTGTGGCTCCCTCTCAAGCGAACACTTCATGGCTTTCTCCTCATGAAATTTGATATTCCGTCGCACAACAGTCTTGCGACTATCTAGCAAATACACACGATAGTTGTGGGGTGTATCAATGTACCCCATAAATATCCCAACCTTTGCAGTCGGCTTTAGCTTCTTCCTGGCATCCTTCGTCACATGAATGTAAACGGGTGAACCAAAAATCCTCAAATGGGAAATATTAGGCTTCTTACCAGAAAATGCCTCCTCGGGTGTACTCATGCCAAGTATCCTGTGAGGACAACGGTTTTGCACATATACTATAGTATTGCATGCCTCAGCCCACAAGTGTATGGAAAGGCCCTGATCATGCAACATCGCTTGTGCAGCACCCACGATCGTTCTGTTCTTTCGCTCCGCAACCCCATTCTACTGTGGGTTATGAGGTGCTATGAGCTCTCTTTGAATTCCTTCTACGCTGAAAAAGTCCTTGAACTCGCCAGAGATGAATTCACCACCAGTATCCTCTGAAACCTTCCCTGCTTCCCCCGTTTCTTTCTCAACTAGTGCCTTGAACTCCTGAGCTTTGGTATGTCTCGGCTCTTCTTAAGTGAAGAAGATCCGACTTTCAGAAAAATAATCAGCAAATATCACCACGATTACATTAGCCTGGCATCAAAGCCTGCGAAAAGTCCACACACGTCGTGGTCTCTCAAGGATTGTCGTGGTGTGACTATCCTTCTCGTGAAAGGTGGCTTTCACAAATTTTCCCAAAGTACATCCCTTGCACTGATCTGACTACGCAAGTGTACCTTTAGGAAGCCCAGTAGAAATCTGCTGCAAAATTTTCAAAGCTCCATGGTGAAGGTGGTCCAATCTCCTGTGCCACAGCTCGCCATCATTTTGGCTCACCACTCCTTTTGCCTTGCCTACCATTGCTACGCAGCCATCTACCCGCAACTGATAAAGGTTCTTAACTTGAACCCCTATCCTCCGGGTTTCACCAGTTGCCTTACTGCGTAGGAAAGCCTTTCCCTCGCTAAAGACAACATCATATCGCTTGTCTTCTAACATGGCCACCGAGATCAGATTATTCTTCAATCTTGGAACATGCATCACTTCCTTCAATACGAAGGGTTTACCAGACTCCTTCTCAAAGGATATTTTACCGATACCAGTCGCACTGTATCTACCATCATCGCCCATCTCGATGTGCACTCCAAGATCTTTCTCATCCAAATCAGTAAACAAATTTTTGTCTCCGGTCATATGAAAAGACGCACCACTGTCAAGAAACCACACTGAACCCATCACAATTGAGACCAAGCACGCGATCAGTGAAAAATATAGCTCAAACTGGGAGGCTAAGGCCTCTCCAGCTACAGATCCAATAGCCTGCTTATTTTTCTTCTTATGTGGACAATTAGTGGCGTAATGTCTGTGTTGGTGATAGCGAAAGCACTTCACCTTGGACATGTCCTGCTTCTTGCCTTTCGCACTGGATGGAGAAGAATTATTCTTGCTCTTCCCCTTCCTTGCTTTGGCAGCCAAAGCGTAATTTTCTATTTCATACGAGTTCTTTGATGAAGATCAGTCCCTGACCTTCACCTTATCTCTCTTGCCACAAGATCAACCAAAGTCGCTCCCATCTGGCAATTTCTCCCAACGATTGTGATCTGATGGGAATGCCAACTCTTCGGAAGCCCAAGGAGAGCCCGAAGCTCACCAAGTCCTCGTCGTCTACAGTAACCCCCACACTTCCCATCTCATCCCTGCATTGGATGAACTTCGTGAGGTACTTGGGCATAATGTCGCCTTTCTCCATTTTTATGTTTCTAAGTCTATCCTTGAGCACCAGCTTCCTTTGGTCACTCTTGCTTTGGAATAAGTCTGTCAACGCTTTCCACATCAAGAATGGAGAAGCCTTACCATGAAGGTTGGATACTATGTGATCCTTTACACCTTCCAACAGAATTCTTCGACACTTTGTTGTCTTCTTTTTCCATGCGTCAAGTGCGGCAGCATCGCTAGAAGCAAGTTTTGGAATTCTGCATCTGTGAACTCCTTCAACCCATTGTCATCCAGCACTGCCTCCATTCTTTCCTTCCATGAAATATAATTTGAGCTACCCTCAAGGGCATACTCCAATCGCAATCCGTTGAAAGACATCTCAACTTCGACACCAAGAAAACACTGCTGCAAATTCGAATTCCACCAACACAAAACTCAACCGCTTCAATGTTTTGCAATTTGTCCAATGATCAATATTGCTTTGATACCATGTAGAAAATTTGAATAAATGATATATTATTTACTGAGATTCTCCTGATCACACACTATTTTAACTTCATGCATAATACAAAATCTCTTCTACCATTGATCATTAATTGCGGAAATAAAAACAATCGCATGCGCACATTAAAACCATAAACATTCACACATATGAACACAATATTTTATGGGAAATCTTAAAGCCAAAAACCCCCAACTATCTGTATATTATATGTCATATAGATCATGTAGAAATCATTATACAAAGCTCCTCACAAAGCTCTTAGTACAATCTCCATTTGTTACACACTAATCAAGCCCGATCTAGCAAATCACCTGCTCCAATCTCTGCCACCTGATAGCCTGCCTCTACTACACAATCACTGTTGAAGAATGGCTCTAAATGAACTCAAATTGTTCCAGCCTTGCTCACGCAATACTCATTGGCATCTCCAATCACTGGTTGTTGCAAATCATGCAACAATATAGTCACAACTGATAGTGACACTGCTCTTTCACCTACCTCTTCACTGGTCTCCACTGAAACTGTCCATGCACTATAGTTAACTGATGTATTCTTTAGTTGATTAATGAGTTAATAATTAGTAAATTAATTAATAATTAATTCACACCACTCTCACTAGTGTATCAATCAGTTAGACTAGATACAACTAGCTCAACTATGTTTAACTCAGTTAAACTGAACACAACTCCATCAACTACCTCAATAACTCCACAAAACTCTGTCACATGAGTTCTAACTGAAGTATCCATGCAATAGCTCCACTTAACCCTCAGGAATAGCGTAATTCCTTCTATCAGCTCCTGTGCCACATCTGTGCACTTAACTGAAGTGCTCCAAGAGAATAAGATAATGTTTATAATCCAAATATTATTAAGAGCTAATAATATTCGACATATCTATTTTTAGACTGGCAATCTAAAAATAGATTCCGCCCAATATGTCTAAAAATAGAAGTCCATCTATTTTTTCCGACTTGACCAACCATCCACAAATAGCATCCTGCAACTCATAGAATATGATCGACATGTCTAAAAATGGATATAGTCTAAAAATAGACTTGCGCCAAAAATAGCCTGCGGGCCCACTTATTGAAGGCGACTTCTTTCCACTAAGCTCATCATCTTGTTGCAATCTCAACAATTCAGCCCTTTCAGCTCTTGGTTTTCCGATTATTTTGTCTTCTCTGCCTGCTGTTATATATCTAACTGTTCTGCATGGGAACGGGTCCTTTTAAGTGCACGAGCCTTTCCTTGCCGTGTTCAACCTTCTCCTTTTGTTTTACGTTATTATCCTCCTTTTCTCTCCGAAACGATTTACAAAATAAAATCCACATACTGCCGGACTTGAAATCCTTTAGGCCTAGGCTTTTTTCTTTATCGCGTCCGCTCTCTTTATCGCATTTCAGCGACTCAAATATCCCATGTGCCTTTGTCCCTCTGATCTCCTGATATGCGATGTGCGAAGGGTCCCACCAGGCTGTATTGTCGCTTTATCGCACTTCGGCGTTTCAACCATTCTTTGCTATGTGGCTCCTTTTCTTTCCGATGCGATTTACAAAGGGAAAGTCCATACTCCCGGACTTCAAATATTTTAGATAATAGCTCTGAGCTGCATCGCATCCGGCCCCTTTATCTCACTTCAGCATATTTGAGTGCTATCTCTTCTGAGCTTTGCGATATGCGATATGCGATGAACTTCGCATCGCCGATTCGCATTGCATCTTCACCCCGCATAGCATTGCCACTTCGCGGTATGTGATGAACTTCGCATTGTCGATCTGTGATAAAGCGCTATGCCGCCACGTGTCCCTTCACATCGACACATTACATCGCTTCTATCCATCACATCGCAAATTTTCTCTTACGATCTTGCGATTTGCAATATGCGGGCCAGGTCCACGTCATCTCCATGTCATCGTGCCACGCCACCTTGCCACGTCATCTTGCCACTTCATCTTGATTTGTTTGCGATTTGTGGGGTCAGGTCCACATCAGCTGCCATGTCACTTGCCACGTCATCACATCATACTTCGCATTTTCTGTGACCACTGTGTTTGTGCGATTTTCTCCTGCCCCGATTGCGATATGCGATCGCATCGCATCGCATCTCCTTTAATCTCATCATCACGTCGGTCCACCACTGTTATTTTGGGCTTTATGAAATCGGGTCCCAGTTCATATCACTGCGAAGGCACTCCTTGGTATGGGATCATCATTGGGCTTGTGATGTCGTAGTGAATGACACCCGTTGATCTGCGGTCAACGCCCGTTGGGCGGGCCAACTGCAGAGGCACCCCCTTTGGTTAATCATCTAGCTGTTTGTGCCCCCACGGTACTGTTGATCCTAGATCAACATTTAACCACGCTCATAAGAGGCGCACGAGGTTTAGCCTTCGCTGGTCCCACACCTTTTATCATTCCCCCTTTTGTATACTTTGGTTTATACACAAGATATCAACATTATAAAATATAATGACCTTCGGAAATAACATTAAAACCTTCGGAAATGAATATTTAAACCCTCGTAAATGTAATATTATTATGTGCTTTAAACAATTTTTAAAGCCTTTCGACCTCATATAAGTGGATTCCAAACCTTAATAAAATTCTGCTGCATAAAATGTCGAGTACATACCTTGTTTTAAACCCCGTGCAATTACCAACGCGAACACCGTCGGATCTCCCACATATCTAATCGGACGACAATCGCGTTCATTCCACCTCCGTAGTTTATCAACCAAAAGTGACGCGAAATGGGTGGTATTGCGCTCGTGATGTGTCGCAATATCATTCAATCGCGTTTGATTGGATTAAAACCGCTCATGACTCAAAAGATGTGCGACAACAGTGTCTGGTTTCCTTCAAAACCACTTAACCTGCAAACTCTGTTTAAATTGCGTTTGAAGCCGGATTTCCGCCGGATTTCAGTTTTAACTTCGATTTCTCTGGAACCTTCCTTCTCCATCTTTACACTAAGGCTAATACACATTCAAATCCTCCTCCACTCCTTTACACAGAAGTTAATTCTACGCACTTCAAAATCTACATAGAAAGACCATAAATTCAATGAATTTGATGAGATGAACCCTTCGGGAAATTTTCCAAGTATATACAGATAAAAAAAATTCTGCAATTTGTGCTCCTTTGCCATCAATGACAATATTTCCAACACTGACATGCATGCAGCTAATAATAGTAAATCTTCAGTTGCATGTGAGATCACTGCAATTGAATTAATTAATATTTAATTCACTCGATCTCTCACTAATTGTATCTTTAGTTACAACTAGCACAACTGAGTTTAACTCGCTTAACTGAGTTAAACTATTTACAACTTGCATTAAATAATTCACCACTACACTTTGAATCTCAACAGGGAGCTCATCACCTATAACCTTCTTTAAGCATGAAACATGGAAAATTGGGTGCACTCGGGAAGATGCAAGAAGCTCCAATTTTTATGCCATAGTACCAATATTTTGCAACACGTTGTAAGGACCATAATACTTTGGTGATAATTTATTATCCTTCTTAGCTTGCTTGAGGGACATTTGTTTGTATGGTTGTAGCCGTAAAAATACTAGTCACCTACATCAAAACTTCTTTCATTGTGATGTTGATCTGCCTATTGTTTCATTTGATTATGCGCCAAGGTGAGGTTATCCTTTAAGAGTTGAAGAACTTATTGTTGATGCTCGATGTGATCTTCCACTGCTTGAACCTTAGAATCATTCCGTTAAAGATGATGTGATTGATCAGGAGCTTAGTATTTAGCTAAAAAATGAAAGTGCTAAAAAATGCTTCAGACCTATATGATTGGATAGAGCTCGTCACCAAGATTCCAACGCAACTCGTTTCATCAAATTCCAAGTTTGTATGAGTGAGTTATGGTCTGCTATTCATTTTACCAAATAGGTAAAAATTGTGCAGAACAGTGACAATTTCTCCTATTTTCTAAGTTTGGAAGGCACATACATTTTATATTCCAAGGTCAAAATTTGGGCGCATATATGTTTTATTCCAAAGTTGTAAAACAAAGGTTGGGACTAATTGTCGAAATCATAGTTGAATGGAAAACGGGCGCAATATATATATATATATCAAACAAACAAATGATAACCAAAGTCTGAGATCCAAAACAATCCAGCAGATAAAAGCATCGGCGAGTTCAATCATCGCGCGTTTGCAGTTAGGAGCGGAGGACATAAAGCTCAACAAAATGATTTGTGATAAGGTGGGTCCTACCAATTGCACCGAGAGTTTAAGAGTGGACGTGAATGCAAATTGGGTGGCGGATCTGCGATTTCATGATTGCGATGTAAGTGACGTGGCAGTAAGTTTATCGGATGCAGAGTTGCGATGAGATATATCGCATCTGGGTATCGCAATCGCCAGAAGGAGCAGGCAACCTAGAATAATTTATAGTGGGGATGCGATCTGCGATTGATTGCGATGCGATCTGCGATAAGTTGGTTAGCACTAAACGTGCTTAACCCCATTTATCACCCACTTAATCCAATATTAAACTTGCGATTATCTTTAATTAAGAGTGTTTATCTTGGTGGTGCCTTTGGAGGACCCATTAGATGCGGTGGAAGCTCCAGATTTAGCGGAGTTAACTGGCGGATATCCAAAGTTAGTGAAGAAAAACTAGGAAAATTGATTTTGCCATAATTTTGGCAATTTTTGACCAGTTTAGGCTCAGAAAGAGTCATTCTAAGTAGATTTTGATGTTTTAGAACCATTAGAGCAGGTTGCAGAGGCAACAGGAGACTGTAAACAACACTTTTTCACAATTGAAGCTAATACAAAGGCCCACACAATGAAGCTGGACCAAGGAGATGTATCTGAGGAGGGGTGAACTCCTTCATAAAAAACTTGTGTATTTGTCTATGTTATTTTTTATTTTTGTGTTTTTATTATACTGTTGTTCAACATTGATTTTCCATGCTTTTAAATTCATAAAATATACTTAATCTCATCAAGTTTAATTATTTTTCACTCATAAACTCTTGTATAAATCCTTGTATGATAAGCAAACCAAAGCATTCTCATGTTAATTCTGAAAATGATATTAGCACAGCATACTAACAATCAATTTCAGATCAAGTTGGTATCAGAGCACAAGGTTGCTAAATTTTTATTGCTTGATTTGCTTGAGATTGTGCAAGAAGGGTTTTAATAGTTGCAATTTTGTGATGCTTACAAGGTTAAAGTTTGAGAGAGGAGAAGGGAAACTATTGGTTGTTAGCCCTTAGATTAGGACATGGAGAAAGAGAGTTGAGAAAGCATCATCTTCACCCAAATTTCCACTCAAAGCTGCACTTGAAGTACCTCAAGTTCCATCTCCAGTAGTTGATTAAAGAGGTACAAATTGCACAAGAAGTTGAAGTGATTGAGAAGGTACAAGCATCAAAGGTTGAGCTTCAATCCTTAGACATTATGTCAGGAGTTGAAGAGACTCATGGAAATTCAAAAGAATAGGGTGTTAAGGGAGACTTCAAAGACATACAAAGAATGGTTATATTCATTTTTGATGCATTCACGGCAGAAAGAGCAGGAGAAGGTTCTAAGCCTCCACATGGAGAAGGATCTTCGGATGGAAAGCAGGATGAAGAGGAAAATTCAAAAGGAAGAGGAGGAAATCCACCTACATCTCCACCATCCTCATCCTCATCATCTTCATCAGCATCTTCATCTTCCACATCCACCACAAAAAACCACCCACACTCATTCAAAAATCCCAAACAGAAAAACTCCATTACTCAAGTTGGACATCAAGTTTGAACTTCCCATGTACAATGGTGAGGTAAATACAGAGAAGTTAGACAATTGGATTCGTAAATTGGAAGTATACTGCAGAATGCAAAATCTACAAGAGGACGACATAAAGATATAGTTAGCTTCATTAAGGCTAGAAGGAGTAGCACTAGTTTGGTGGGAGGCAAAGACTCAAGAGGAAATGTGAATCCATGGTAAGATATCCATTTCTTGGGTTGAATTCATTTCTTCCATTAAAAGACAGTTTTATCCATTAGCCTATATGCAAAAATCAATAATGAGTTGGAAAAAATTTAGGCGACTCAAAGGCCAAATTGTTCAAGAGTATACACAAGAGTTTAGAAAGAGTGCTTTGTTGTTAGGAGTAAAATTGAATTCACAAGACACACTCTTGAAATATATTGGAGGTTTACATTCCTACTTGAAACATCCTATCATTATGTTTAACCCAAACAACTTAGGTGAAGTATGTGTGCAAGCTACGCATCTTGAAGCAAGAAGAAAGAACATTCAGGAAGAGGGTTGTAATAAGAATCCATTCAAGGGTATGGAAAAGGGAAAGAAGAATGCAAGAATCAAGAAAGAAGGGGAGAAAACTACATGCAAACATTGTTCCAAAGAGGGGCATGATGAATCCCACTGTTGGTAACTACATCATAAACTAAGGCCAAAGAAACCAAATAACAAAGGGAAATAAAAGATGACTACCACTACATAACAAGATTTTTGATCCGATTAAGGAGATGAGACCAAGATAATAGCCATGGTTAACAAAGGAAAGGAAGTCGTAGCAAGTACTAGTTCCTCAAATAGTCACAACAACACTCCAAATGAATACACAAGGATAGAATTGTTCCATGTTAGAGTGATTTCAAATCATACAAATATTGATGCATTGTTTGATAGTGGGTCACGAGCAAACCTGAATTCAGAAGACTCAGTCAAAAGACTTAACCTTGAAACCGTACTACATCATAAACCATACCCTTTGGGTTGGATAGTTAAGGATGCCAATTTATAGGTTACAAGGAAATGCATATTTCGATTTGCTATTACTGCAAACTTTGTTGATGAATTCGAGTTAGATGTGGTTCCACTTGACATTTCCGAGATTATCTTGGGAAGTCCATATTTGTATGATAGGAAAGCGGTATTTTATTTCCATGAGAACAAATATCATTTGCTTAAGGATGGAGTGGAGTATATTGTGAGAGCTCATCGCAAGAAACTAAATATTTATTTAATTAATGCAGGGCAAAGGAAGAGGCTAGTTAATGCAAGTAAAAGTGTTGTGCTTCTCGTGATCAAGAAAAGGGATGATGTTGACTATGAATCTTTTGAAAGATGTGATGAAAAAGTGAAATTTGATTTGTTTGATGTGGTAAGTCAGCATGGCGAGATATTTCAAGAACCAAGTGGGTTACCGCCCAAGAGGGAAATTCAATATGAGATTCAGTTGCAGCAGGATGTTCCACTTCCAAACATTGGTATGTATCGCATGTCAATTATGGATAGTTTGGAAATCAAGAAGAAAATTCAAGAATTGCTGAAAAAAGGTATCATACGCCCATCTACTTCGACATGTGGTTCACCAATTGTTTTGGTACCAAAGAAGGATGCGACTTGGTGCATGCGTATCGATTTTTCGTGCACTAAATAAAATCATGGTAAAGAATCACTACCCACTCCCACGCATTGATGATTTGCTAGATCAGTTGAAGTATGCAAGATATTTCACTAAGTTAGAATTGTGAAGTGGTTATCATCAAGTTAGAATAGCTGAAGAGGACATTTGGAAAATTGCTTTCAAAACTAGACAAGAATTGCTTGAGTGGTTAGTTATGGCATTTGGTCTAACAAATGCTCCAGGTACTTTCATGAGAGTCATGAATGATGTACTTAGACCATTTATAGATGACTTCGTCATTTTTTACTTAGATGACATACTTATATTCAGCAAATCAAGAGAAGAACATGTCATGCATGTGAATAAGGTACTTGATGTCTTGAAAAAAGAGCAATTTTTTTTAAAGATGTCGAAGTGCGACTTTTGCAAGACTTCTTTGGTGTATTTGTGACACATTGTTGGAGGAGGTGAGTTGAAGATCGACCCTTCCAAAGTATAGGTAATTCTGAATTGGCCCAAGCCCAATACAGTTATAGAGGTAAGAAGCTTTCTTGGGGAAGCACAGTATTGGAGGAAATTCATTGCTAATTTTTCTTCCATTGCAACTTTATTACATGCATTGACAAGTGTCAAGAAAGTCTTCCATTGGGGAGATGTACGGAAAAAAGAATTTGATGCTTTAAGGCAAAAGATAAGTTTAGCATCAGTATTAGTACTTCCGAATCTTAGACAACCATTTGAGATCCAAACAGATGCAAGTGATTATGCTATGGGAGCAGTGCTCATGCAGCATGGTAAGCCTATTTCGTTTCATTCTGAAATTTTTAATGGAGCTGTGACTAATTGTCCCACCTATGATAAAAAGTTATATGCACTGGTACAAAGTATAAATAAATGGAAGCACTATTTGATGGGGAAAGAGACCATTATCCATATCGACCATCAACCATTGCAGTACTTACAATCACAGTCAAAGTTGCAGCAATCAAGACATTTCAGATGGATGATATTTATACAACAATTTCATTTGGTTATCAGGTAAAAAAAGGGAATCTACAATAAGGTAGCTGATATTCTCTCTAGGCCTATTATAAATTCATCTATTATACTCAAGAACAATTCAATTATGCATGAAAGTTACATTGAACAATATGCAAATGGCAGTGACTTTCAAGATGTGTATGAAATCTTGAGTCAAGGAAACCAAAATGAAGAGTTAGATTATCATGTGCATAATAGTTTTTTGTATCACTTGGGAAATTTATGTATACCATAGGGAGAGAGAAACAGTCTCATAAGAGAGGCACACACATCATTGATTGTTGGACATTTCGGTGTAGGCAAGATAGTAGCGAATCTCCAGAGGTATTGCTATTGGCCACACATGACTGATAGTGTATCTCGTTTTATTAGAGGATACTCTTTATGTGCAACAAGTAATCCCAGCAATAGGAAACTTGGATTGTACACTCCACTTCTGGTTCCTTCACATCCTTGGGAGAGTATCTCAATGGATTTTGTAGGTGGTCTTCCTATGTCAAGGAAAGGTCATGACAACTTATATGTTGTGGTAGATAGGTTCAGAAAAATGTGTATTTTGATGCCATGTAAGAAAAAAATTACAGCTGAACAAACCACTAATATTTTCTTTTAAAATGTATGGGTTCATTTTCGTCTTCCTACTTCTATTGTAAGTGATCGGGATTCCCAATTTGTTGGGAATTTTTGGTCAAAATTATGGAACATGATGGACACAAAGTTGAAGAAGAATACAAAATTTCATCCACAAACAGATGGTCAAACCAAAGTGGTAAACAAGACGATTATTCATCTTCTTAGATGTTATTGCAGCAAGCATCCCAAGTTTTGGGATTAACAGTTTCATTACATTCATCATGCATACAACAGGGAAAATCATTCTTCCACAAATACATCACCATTTGAGGCATGTTATGGTTACTTGCCAAGATCGCCTTTGGACTTCATCTTTGAGAAAGATTTCACTATAGATGTTCATAGTGACATAGATAAGGCAATAAAGTTCATTGAGAAAATTCAATTGATACATCACACGGTGCAAGAGAAACTTGAAAAGAGTCAAAGCAACTACAAGGCAAGGCATGAAAAACACTGTGTTGATCACAAATTCTAGGTTGGAGATGAAGTTTGGTTTTATATCAGCAAAGAACGATTACAAGGGAAGGTAAAAAGCTCAAGCCAATCCGTTATGGTCCATTTAAAATTCCGGAAAAAATTGGTACTAATGCATTTAAGCTAGATTTGCCTCTTTATAGGCAAATGTATTTTGTCGTTAATGTTGAGAATTTGAGATTTTTTTAGCCTCCTTTGATTGATGATCAAGGAGAGCATGTACAACTGCCATCAATAGATGATTTCTTGCCAGAATATATGGATGAACTTAAGCAAGATCTGATACTTGACAGAAGAATCAGAACTTCAAAAAGAGGGAATGTCAAATACCTTAGAGTGGGACTCAAGGGACAAAATCCTTCAAAGGAAAAATGGATGGAGAGTGAAAGGGTGAGGGATTTTCACCCTCACCTGCTGAACAATTGATAGTATCTTTTGGGTTCCAAAAGGCTTCTAGTGGGGACGAATGATTAGGAGCTTAGTATCTAGCTAAAAAATGAAAGTGCTCAAAAATGCTTCAGAACTGAATGACTGGATAGAGCTCGTCACCAAGATTCCAATGCAACTCGTTTCATCAAATTTTGAGTTCGTATGAGTGAGTTATGGTCTATTTTTCATCTTACCAAACAGGGAAAAATTGTGCAGAACAGTGACAATTTCTCCTATTTTCTAATTTTGGAAGGCGCATACACTTTATATTCCAAGTTCTAAATTCGAGTGCATATATATTTTATTCCAAAGTTTTAAAAAAAGGTTGGGACTAATTTTCGAAACCATAGTCGAATGGCAAACAGGCGCAATATATATATATATATATATATATATATATATATATATATATATATATATATATATATTTCAAACAAACAAACGATAACCAAAGTTTGAGAGCCAAAACAATCCGGCGGATAAAAGCATCGGCGAGTTCAACCATCGCGCATCGACAGTTAGGAGCGAAGGACATAAGGCTCAACAAAAGGATTTTTGATTTCTGATTTCTGATAAGGTGGGTCCTACCAATCGCATCGGGAGTTTAAGAGCGGACGTGAATGCATATCGGGTGGCGGATTTGCGATTTCGCGATTACGATGTAAGTGATGTGGTAGTAAGTTTGTTAGATGCAGAGTTGCGATGCGATATATTGCATTGGGTATCACAATTGCCTGAAAGAGCATGCAACCTAGAATGATTTATAGTGGGGATGCAATATGCGTTCTGCGATTGACTGCGCTGCGATCTGCGATAAGTTGATTAGCGCTAAGCGCGCTTAACCCTGTTTATCACCCACTTAATCCAATATTAAACTCGTGCTTATATCTAATTAAGAGCACTGATCATGGTGGCACCTTTGGAGGATCGGTCAGATGTGGCGGAAGCTCCTGATTTAGTGGAGTTAACTCGCAGACATCCAGAGTTCGTGGAGAAAAACTAGGAAAATTGGTTTTGCCATAACTTTGGCATTTTTTGACCAATTTAGGCTCAGAAAGAGTCATTATTAGTAGATTTTGATGTTTTGGAACCATTGGAGCAAGTTGTAGAGGCAACAAGAGACTGTAAACAACACTTTTGCACAATTGAATCTAATACAAAGGCCCACACTGTGAAGCTGGATCAAGGAGATGTAGCCCAGGAGGGGTGACTCCTTCATAAAAAACTTGTGTATTTGTCTCTATTATTTGTGCTTGTTGTGTTTTTATTATACTTCTATTCAACATTGAGTTTCCATGCTTTTAATATCATCAAGTTTAATGAATTGTCACTCATAAACACTTGTATAAACCCATATCGTCAATTTTAATGAATTGTCACTCATAAACACTTGTATAAACCCTTGTATGATAAGCAAACCAAAGCATTCTCGTGTTAATTCTAAAGCTGATATTAGCACAACATTAACTAACAACCAATTTCAGATCAATGATGGAGGGTGGATGATATCCATAAAGTGCCATAAATGGGTTCATTTTTGCTGCAGTATGGAAGGAAGTGTTATACCACCATTCAACGAGAGGTAACCATTTGACCCATTGTGTCTGTTTATAAAATACAAAACAACGAAGATATCCTTCCAAACATTTGTCCATTATATTAGTTTACCCATCAGATTGAGGATGATATGATGAGCTCTGAGCTAATTGAGTACCCAAACAAGAAAATAATTTCATCCAAAAATTTCCTATAAAAATGGGATCTCTGTCACTTACAATAATCTTTGGGTTTCCATGTAGCTTTTGAATTGTTTCCATAAATGCAGTAGCAACTATAATGGCTTTAAATATATGAGATAATGCACAAAAGTGTGAATACTTGGTAAGTATATCAACTACCGCCATGATACAGTATTTCCTTCAAACTTGGGTAAACTTGTGATAAAATCCATTGAAACCTCCTTCCAACATTCACTTGGAATGTATAAAGGTTGTTACAGACCCGAGGTCTTAATTGTCTCAACTTTATTTTGTTGGCAAACCAAACATTATGCCAAAAAAATTTGAATATCAGATTTAAGGTCATCCCAAAAAATTCCTTCTTGACCCTGTGGTAAGTTTTTAAAAATCCTGTATGCCCTCCTAAGGGAGAGGTGTGCAATTCCAAAAGTATCTTTTGTTTGAGTTGGGAATTCTGACAAATATATAACTGATCTCTGTACCATAGTGAATCATTTTTTCAGCTAAATGTTTTAGATGTACTGGGATCTTACTGCAACTTTTGAATGAGTGTCCACACCTCTTCATAGTTCTTCCATTCATCCCTTGCTTTAGTTCTCCACTCAGGCTAGATAATATAAATGTCACAAAGCAATGCTTCCACTTCCTCATCCTTTCTTGAGAGTGCATCTGCAACAACATTTTGCTTCCCTTTTTGTATATGATTTTAAAGTCACAACCCAACATCTTTATGACCCATTTTTGTTGCTCTTCTGAAGATAATCTTTGATCCAAAAAGTATTTAAGACTATCATGATCTATTTTTACCTTGAAGTATCTTCCCATTAGGTAAGGTCTCCATTGCTTTAGTGAATGTAGTATTGCCAACATTTCCTTCTCATAAATAGGTTTCAGTAATTACTTTCCTGTGATTGGATGACTTTCAAAAGAATGGGTCTTCCTTCTTGCATTAAAACCGCACCAATTCCATTTCCTGAGGCATCACATTCCACAATAAAGGTTTTTGTGAAGTTTGGTGTAGCTAAGACCGGTGATTGGAACATTGCCTCTTTAAGATGTTCAAAGGCCTTAGTTGCTTTTGGAGTCCAATAAAGTGCATCTTATTTCAGTAAAGATGTTAAAGGTGACGATATTTTCCCATATTTCTTAACAAGTTTGCGATAATACCCTATTAACCTAAAAAATCCTCGAAGATTCTTTATGTTTGTAGGGATTTTTCATTCCTTAATGTATTTAATTTTGTTAGGGTCTACCTTAACACCCTCATGAGATAAAATATGACCCAAATATTCCACCTCTTGTACTCCAAAGAAACATTTGGAGGTATTTTGCATATAATTGTTTCTCCTCCAATAGTTTGAGCACCATGTCAACATGTTGAACATGATCCTTCCAAGACTTGTTGTAGATTAGTATATCATCAAAAAATACTGACACAAATTTTCTAAGGAAGGGTTTGAAAATGGAATTCAAACCTTGAAATGTGGAAGGTGCATTAGTAAGGCCAAAAGGCGTGGCCAAAAATTCGTAATGACCCTCATGAGTTGTGAATGTTGTTTTCGGAATGCCTTCATTCTTCATTCTAATTTGATGATACCCAAAATGAAGATCCAACTTGGTGAAGTAAATTTCTCCACGTAATTCATCCAATAATTCATCAATGATGGGGATGGGAAATTTAATGTTTAATAGTGAGCTTGTTGAGATCCCTATAATCCAAACACATACGCCATGATCCATCCTTCCTATGCACCAATACTACTAGAGCGCAGAAATAACATTGACTAGGTTGAATTATACCAGCCTCTAGCATTTATGCAACCATACGTTCAATCTCACTCTTTTGAGCATAAGTATATATGTAAGGCCCGATGTTTGGAGGAAAACTTCCTGGAATCAAATGAATAGCATGATCATGATCACGAATAGGTGGGAGTCCTTTGGGAGTCTCAAATACCTTGGAATGATTGTCCAAGACTTTTTGGAGATTTAGAGAAATAGATGATTTTGATGTTGAACATGTAGTGAGCATAATTGTGCAATTACGCCTCATTGTTATTTCTTCAGAAGCTTTGTCATGACATTAGATCTGATTATATTTCCTAACTTTTCTGCGATACCCTGTAATTCAACTTTATTTCCTTTCGAAAAAAAAAGAAAAAGAAAAAAAAAGCTACCGTTCAGAAAGATTGTAACCATTGTACTCCTAGTACAACATCGACACCACCCATTGGTATGGAGAGCATTGGACTATTCAATACATAATCCCCCATGGTTAGTTTGATATTATGGCACTTTCCAGAGCAAATTATAGTTCCTCCATTTTCAACCATCACTTGACACTCTGATGCTAGGTATAGGAAGAAATTCAATTCCTTGGCGACCTTACAATGAATAAAATTATGGGTACTACCTGAATCAATCAACACTATTACACTTTTCTTCTTGATATGCCCTTCTATCTTGAGAGTTTGAGTAGTGGTAATTCCCGCCAATGCATTACAAGATATGGTTGGATTCATTTCTTCTTCCTCTATGGTTGATTCCTGGTGTATATCCTCTTCTTTTGAAGTTTCCTTTTTCTTTTCTTCCTCCTTTTCACAATCTATGTAAAATAATTCCTTCTCAACACACTTATGACCTTTAGTGTATTTTCTATCACAACTATAGCAAAGCCCTTTTGCTCTTTTTTCTTCTAATTTTTGTGGTATCAACCTTATAGATTGTGGAAGTCTAGGAGTAGCAATACTTCCATCTTTATAGTTGTGAGTGGTAGGCTTCCTTGTCACCATAATTTTGCTTTCATTTTTTCTTGCCAACCCGAATGCCTTCTCCAATGAATCAGGTTCCCTAAGGCGAACCTCATGTTGGATGTTATCCTTTAAAGTCCCTATGAAGACATCAATCCCATGTTCCTCTAGAATATCAGTTACCCTTATATTCAATTTCTGGAAGTCCTCAATGTGCTCCACCATTTAACCCTTTTGTTTGAGATTTATCAATTGGCTAAAGAAGGTGTATATCTTTGTATCCTCATAATGTGCTATAATTTCCTTCGTAAAAATTGACCAAGTGAAATTGTTTTTACGAGAGAAAATCCATCAATACCATAAAAATGTATTTTGTTCTAAATATAAAGTTTTAATGCGTACATTTTGTGTGTTTTACACATTATGGAGATCAATATATTGCTCCATCTATAGTATCCATGTTACCGGATCCTTGCCATCAAACTTCCTCATATCGATCTTTGGAATATGGTGGGTCTTAAATCCAACATTAGAGTCTATAAAATCATGATTAGCTTTTTATTTTGTTCTCATCATGAGTTTCATCTACTACCGTTTCGCCATTAGGAATCATTTCTTGTAGCAGCTTTGTCAAACCTTCCTTCAAACTTTCCATGTCTGCTTTCAATTTTTCTTCTATACCATCAATTTAGCTTCTACGCCATTCTTCAAAACATCCATCTTAGCTTCCAAACCTTTCTTCAATCCATCCATGTCTTTCTTCAAACCATCCATCTTAGCTTCTATTTAATTTTTTATTACTCTTTGTGAGAGTGAAATTTGTTGCACATGGTCTCGTAATTTTGATATATCATGTTGCACTTCTTCCTCTTCATGAGTCATAGTAGAGCCTTATGAGGGATTAATTGGTGTGGAATTATATTTTTGGGGAACGTTAGAAGCCAATACTGATATCTATGCTTCGATATGCCCTTAGAATCACTTCAAATTGATTTTTCAAATAAGACTTATGCAATTAAAAAAAAAAGATACACACCTTTTTCTTGCTTTTGAGGAGCTCGATATTGAAACTGATGTATCTCTATAATTTTGGATCCCCAAGATTTGATCTTCGGTCCTGTAGTAGCCCTATGAGTATTCTTTCCAATGCCATGGGTCAAACCTAATTTGGATTCTTCAATATAAAGTTATGCCCATTCTCCTACAATGACCTAATTATGGGCTGGTTCAGCATAACAAAATTGTACGGTGTGCCACGTGTCACTATTTTGACCTTCAGCTTTGAAATAGATACACAGGAAACTACAGTATGTGCACCTTTGGTCACCTTTTAGATAATTCAAATCTGATGTCTGAAATGAAAGTTATAACGATTTTCCCTGGGCCACTTGTTTGAGATGAAATTCTGGAGCCTGCAAAAACCCTAACTTCCTTAGATCATATCTCCAAAAATATAGCGAACCAAGATCTAAAGTTTTTACACGACATTCTTCAGAATTTCAGCTCAAATGGGTTTTGTTTTAGCTTATGAACCTTTGTAGAAAAAAAATTATAGCGAAAATTCCAAGATGGCCTATTTGCTACATCAACACCCTAGAATCCAAAGCTCTGATACCAAATGTTATGAAACTATCTCACAAAATAGAAGAAAATATAGATCAACGACTTAGAACTCTGACTCTTCGAGGGGGCAACCTCCTTTACATTACATAAATGAACAATTCTTGGATGATACAAATGAAAAAACCTCATTTCTATTTATAGGAGTCCAAGGGGTGACAATATAATCCTAGCCGACATAACAATAACAATGAAAGGGCAAAACAATAGCAATAGTGGGATTCTATGGGGCACAATAATAACAATATGGGGACTACATGGGCACAAGAATAACAATAATGGTGCTACACTAACAATAACAATAAGGGGATATAATAGTATTATAGGGACCTAGCAATTCGCTACACCTTGGATGACATTGTGGCCAGACTAGCAAGGGTGGAGAAATTTGTGGTCTTGGACTCAAACACTGAGTCCGAGGAGCTGAATGAAGTATTGACAGTCATTAACACTCCTCCACTCAATGTCACTTATCCCACTATCAATTCTCCTCATGCAAACTACTCTCCCCTCTCTCTTATCATTATCTCTAACTAGTGGTCTTCAATGTTTTATGCACTTGTCTCTACAGTTGGGCATTCGATGTTTTTTGCACTAGTCTCTACAGTTGGTCATCGGCATGGCACTCTGGAACACAGTTGGATTTTTCCCCATACTCTTCATAGCACTTTGGATGCAGTTGGTTTTTCTTAACTCCGGATTTGTATAAACCTCCCTTTTACTTTCTGTAAGATGGTATAACAACAGTAGGCTTGTTTCAACATCATCGTCTCAATATCTTTTTCCTTAGTTTTTTGTAAAAGTTTAAGGGCACCAATGGACAAGAATGGTAGGTATAGATGAGTCTCTCTATTTTTGTGACAGTCAAAACATTGTATCTTAATTTTTAACTGGTAGAAATGGTGCTATTTTGGATACTCCTCGTTGAAGTAATGGCTTCTGAGGGTGGTTTTTTTATAGCATGGAGCATGAAGTGTTATCAATGTAACATCTTTTGTTATTAATGGAAATCAATTGATGAAGCTTACAAAAAAATTATTAATTAAGATTTTACATTTTTAATACTTTAAAAATAATAATAATAATAATAATATATTAAAAAATATAATTAAAGATAACCACGAGTAAAAGTTAAATGCAACATATTTTTTATTTTTTATTTTCTTTACAACCCATTAACAAGGAGATGGTGAATTTTCTCTATCAAAACTTAAGATGGCATAGAAAATGCATATTACTTTTGTGATTTATTTATCTTTATTTATCTACTTTATTGGTGACATAGCATAATGCAAAGATTTAAATGATCAAGATCAACACAAATAAATTATGCATGGACCCTTGTCATCTTATCCATATTTGCTCAAAAAGACATAGACCTTGTCACGAGAGAGTTGTGACTTGATTAACATAAGTTGTAACAATGAGGAGAACATTGTGAGCATGGAAAGAAACTTTCCACTAAAAAATTACTAATGATAATGGTAGCTTTAGTGTTGGAGAATTGTATGGTATGGATATCGACAAATTATAGAAGGGCCAACAATTAAGGGCTTGCAATACGTGGATTTGAAGTCACTTAGGTTGTTATTTTATTATGACTCTTGCTCATGTTGTTCTAGAAAAATCAATTTCAAGTGTTGACTGAGGATCTCCATTTTGTGTAGATTGGAAATCGGTTTTAGAAGCAGGCATTGCAGTTATAAATGCTTCAATTTTTCTTCCCTCTTCAATCCCTAGCACTAGTGGAGGTAACATTTAAAATGTAAAAAATAGTTATTTTATAAACATAACTAATTTGGATTGGATCATCATATTACTTGTCATATATCTCAATGCTTTTAGAGTGGAAAAATAGAGGAATTAGCTTGCAAGATCATTTTTACCAATGAGTCCCAATTTGGAGAGTTGGGATCTGAAACCTTCGAGGGCCATTTTGAGGCTTAAATTATGGTTTTGGGGGTCAAAATTTCACACTTTAACTCTAGAGCCCAAGACATTTCTTTACACTTAGGGGCCTTTCCAATAATACAAGAATCAAGTCAATGTTCATATGCAAAAGTTATGCCTCTTACAAGTTGACCTATCATGTTTGACCACCATGGTTCCAATGGATGCCATGCCAACCCTTATTATTCATGCATATGGGGCTAGCCACATGTAGACTATGAAGAAAACTTTAAAAGTTCAAATCCATAACTTTACTTGAAAATTGAAGGAGTCAAATCTTACCCCTATTTGGATACTGGCTATGTTATAAACTAGGCATTTAGGAGGAGTGGGGGTCTCGTTCGATGCTATTGTATTTTGTTCCATAGAGAACAAAGCAACTGAGAGTGGGAAACCAGAAATCATAATAGAGGGGATTAATGTTCTATTGTAACCTTCCAAGCCATTGGTCTTAGGTAACTCTATAGAGAGTACCTCTTGATTTCTACTTGTACATTTTCCATAGTAGAGAAAAGAGAGCAAAGAAGTCTTCTAGCTAGGTTTTCTCCTGTAAGGATTTCCTAAGGAAAATATTTGTGGCTATTGTGGATGATGTTTTTATTTCTTTATGTTTTCTATTTCTCGCACTTTAGCTAACTTTATTAATTAAGCCCTCGTATGGGGTGTTTTATTAATGTTAATTGTGGTCATGGATCCCTGCACTCTCACTTAGGTCAGGCTCAACTTCAAAAAATATGGTGACCAACGCAACGAGTCTGTCTCGCCAATGGTGGCATATGGTAGCTCCAACTATCGTTCTTTATGGACCTGCTCCTCCATGCTTTTGTTTAGCGAAAATCAACATCACTTGTTAGGAAACCACCATTTCAGTGGAGTCAATTCTTCTTTTTCTCTATGGAACTACAATGTAGATCATAATTTTTGAATTCCTCGCAACTTTAAGCTCAATTTTCACTTTCTTTCCTCTTTCAAGTTAAACGGTTGTCTAATCGCTCGTGTGTCCAGATCCTATGTAATCAAAGTTTAAACACTCATTCCTATTGGTAGACTACTTTGGACGTAGCTTCATTGGACTCTTCCTAGCTTGGACATTTTTTCTATATCCATGCTTTGTCTTTCGTTCTTTGATTTTCTTTCATCCTTTATGTGCTTCTTTCTCTATTGAATTTTGATCAGCCCTACTCTTTGTACATTCTCATATCTTAGTTTCTACTTTGTGACCTTAGTTTTTGGTCCTTTTCTCCAGTTGGTTTTTGTTAGAAATAGTGAGAGGGGGGTGAATCAATATTTCTTAGCAATTAGCACCCTTTTTTTTTATTTTATTTTTAAATTTTTTTAGAACATTACTTAATCTTTAGTTATTATTATTTTTCTTCTTCAGATGATCATAAAAATAATCAACAGTAGACAACACCATACAACAATGTAGAAAGATAAAACAAAGGACTCAATTATTTTAGGTGAAAAACCCCCTCTGGGTAAAAAACCACCAAAATCTTCTTTAGTAATTGTCTTCTCCCTATAAAAAGAAAATTGATTATACAAATATTTCAGCTACAACTAAGGGAGGCGTCAACCCCCTAATTCACAAGCTACAACCTATAGGATGCTACTAGACCCTAATATCTTGTTGTAACTAGAAGGACACCCCAATGCCCTATAGATCATGCCACAACCTGATGAGTGTCCCAAAGCTCTGTTTACCAGCTCCTGTCAGAAATGATGCTTCGTCGCCCTGTTAGTTTATCATCCACATCTTAATGGACGCCACAACACCCTGTGCAAGCCATAACTTTCCCTAGCACCAACCTGCCGCCCTGAAGTGTTCTTAGGACACAACCTAAAGGTGACTATAATCACCTAGAAGAGTTGATAGAACACGTTTCACAATTTTCACACTAGATCCCCTGTACTCTGAATCAAAGAAGAATAGCTATAAGAAAGAAGTAGAATAAATGTCAAATCTCGGTATCCGCTGATCATTGTTCCCACAAACTCACTACACAATGCTACACATCAAGCTTCACTACTGACATTACCAAGACAACTAACCACTGTACAACCTATTGTCGTTGGTCATTTCCACTGCTCAACTGCACATGAATAGATGGGCATGAAAGCTCATATGTTGGCAACCACATCACCGACCCAAACTGCTTGTATTACTGCGAATGTTAAACCCAAACATATTATAATGGCATACTCCAATATGTCTCAGGTCATCCCTATGACTCGATACCAATGCTCTCAAACTATGTCCACAAAGAGCTACCATCATATGTCTTTTCATTGCTACTAATCACTGATCATACACTAATATTCGTCTTTACATTAATAAGTTGTACAATAAGACGATATTGCCCTCAAAGACTTGATGCCCTGTAAGGTCACAGTTGTGTCATTTTACACTCTCTAGGTCATCACTACAAGACATCTAGTGCACATCCCTAGTTCATTTCAGTCACAAGTATTTGTATTTAGTGTCAACGTGTCATATCACAATCACTGTCAAGTTCCAATTAATTAAATATGTGTTACTAAGTTTTGTAATCATCAAGTCCAAACATGTCACTTATTAGGCTAAAGTTACGATCTATGTCATGTTACTGTCAAGTGCTCAGGTAATCAAGAAAAATGTCATACCAAAGTTAAGGTGTAAACTCTATTTCAATGTTTTCAACAATATTGCAACATGTAATATAGTATCTTGGTCAAGCATAGTCAAAGACTTGTCAACTAGATGTAAACTCACTGTCCCAAACCATATGTCAAAGTTAAGTCTTATTCAAGGAATTATGTCAAGGTTAATATATCAAGTCAAGGTATATGCCAAGTTATTATGTCATGTCACTAAGTCCCATCATGATCAGGAGCTCAGTATTTAGCTAAAAAATGAAAGTTTTCATAAATGCTTTAGACCTAAACGACTGGATAGAACTCATCACCAGGATTCCAACGTAATTCGTTTCATCAAAATCCAAGTTCATATGAGTGAGTTATGGTCTGCTGTTTGTTTTCCCAAACAGGTAAAAATTGTGCAGAACAGTGACAGACTGATGACTTGGTAGTCCAGTAAACACCTCAGGAATCTTCAAGGAATATTCTCTAATTTTTCAGCGAGTGACACTATGATAAGTGTCATCTCCAGATTCTTCAATGTTGCTTCGGGAATTTAAATTTTTCTCCTATTCCCTAACACTGCACTCAACCATCTCGCATCAGCAATTTAGGAGCGGAGGACATAAGGCAACAACAAATGATTTGTGATTGCACGACAAGTGATGTGGCAATAAGGTGGGTCCTACCAATCGCATCAGATGTTTTTTGGAGCAGGAAACATAAAGCATTAACAAGGTGGCAGAATTGTGATGCGATATATCACATCGGGGTATCACAATCGCAAGACAGAGCAGGAAAAAAAGAATGTTCTATAGCGGGGCTGTGATCTGCGCTGCGATTTGTGATAAATGATTGTGATGCGATGCAATCTACGGATATTTTAATGCGGTTAAGCCAAGTTTTAATACAATAATACGTGTGTTTTATTACGATAATCTGACATTAACGGATAAGTGCGGGTTAGTGCTAAACATGTGTAACCCCACTTAAACACCACTTATCTTAACATTAATCGTATACTTATCTTGGCGATGCCTTTGGCGGACCCGTCAGATTCAACAGACTTCCACATTTAGTGGAGTTAACTCGCAGACATCCAGGTTTAGTGGAGAAAAACTAGGAAAATTTGGTTTTGCCATAACTAAGAAAATTTTCGACCAATTTAGGCTCAGGAAGAGTCATTATTGGTAGATTTGAATGTTTTGGAACCACTGGAGTAGGTTGCAGAGGCAAAAATAGACCATAAACAACACTTTTTCACAATTGAAGCTAATACAATGGCCCACACTATGAAGCTGGACTAAGGAGATGTAGCCTAGGAGGGGTGAACTCCTTCATCAAAAACTTGTGTGTTTTTCAATGTTATTTTTGATTGTTGTGTTTTATTATGATGTTATTCAACATTGAGTTTCCATGCTTTTAAGTTCATGAAATACACTTAATCTCACCAATTTCAATGAATTTTCAATCATAAACACATGTATAAACCCTCGTATGATAAGCAAACCAAAGCACTTTCATGTTAATTCTGAAACTAATATTAGCACAACATTAACTAACAATCAATTTCAGATCAAGTTGGTATATGTTAGATCCTTATATTACTAGTATACTCCCTTATTGTTGTTAGTGTAACCCCTTTATTGTTATTGTTGTACCCCTATAACTCCAATATTGTTATTATTGTGCCCTTACATTATTATTGTTAGGTCGGCTAGGATTATATTGTGACCCCATGGATTCCTATTTATAGAAGGAGGTTTTGTCATTTGTATCATCCAAGAATTGTTCATTTATGTAATTTATTGGAGGTTGCCCCTTCGAAGTGGTTGATTTATAAGGCGTTGATCTCTCTTTTCTTCTATTTTGGGAGCTGGTTTCATAACATTTGGTATCAAAGCCTTGGATTCTAGGGTTTTTGTTGCTCCAAATAGGTCATCGTGGAATTTTTGCTCTAACTTTTTTTCTACGAAGGTTCAGTAGCTGAAATTTTTACAGAGCGAAGACGAAATCTAGAGGAACTTCGTGTGAAAATTTTAGATCTTGGTTCACAACATTTTCAGAGATATGATCTGTATAAGTTAGGGTTTTTTCAGGCTCCTGAATTTCACCTAAAACAGGTCATTGTGGAATTTGCGCTATAGCTTTTCTTCTACAAAATTTCAGAAGCTGAAATTTTTACAGAGTGAAGCTGAAATCCTGAGGAACTTCCTATTAAAATTTTAGATCTTCATTCGCAACATTTGGAGATATGATCTATGGAATTTAGGGGTTTTTCAAGCTCCGAATTTCATCTCAAAGACGTGACCATGGGAAAATCTTCATAACTCTCTCTCTAAGCGTCAGATTTGAATTCTGTAAAAAGTGGCCGCAAGTGCGCGAAATGTAGTTTCCTAGATATCAATTTCAAAGCTGAAGGAGGAAAAAATAACACATGGAACATCGTACAATTTCACTCTACTGAACTAGTCCATAATTAGTTCATTGTGGGAGATTGGGCATAACTTTTCCTTGAAGAACCCAAATCATGTCAGACCTGTGGCATTCGAAAGAAGATTTAGAGGGATACTGCAGGGCCAAATTTTAGATATTGAAGATCCGAAATCACAGAGATAATTAAGTTTCAATATCAAGCTCCTCAAAAGCAAGAAAAAGGTGTGTATTTCCAAATTGCATAAGTCTTGTATGAAAAAGCAGTCTAAAGTGATTCCAAGGGCATATTGAAGCATAGATATCATTATTGGGTTCTAAAATGCCACCTAAAAATAATTCAACACCCATTAAGTCTTCAAAAGGTTCTACTATGACTCATGAAGAGGAAGAAGCGCTACATGACATATCAAAATTACAAGAGCAAGTGCACCAAATTTCAGTCTCGCAAAGAGCAACAAAAAATGAAATGGAAGTTTTGAAGAAAGACGTGGAAGCTAAGATGGATGGTTTGAAGAATGGCATGGAAGCTAAGTTGGATGGCATGGAAGCTAAGATCGATGAAAAAATTAAAGAGAACATGGAAGACATGAAGAATGATGTAAATGCAGACATGGAAGGTTTGATGACAAGGTTAATACAAGAAATGATTCCTAATGACGGAAATATAGTAGAGGAAACTCATGATGAGAACAAGATAAATGTTAATCATGATTTCATAAACTATAATGTTGGTTTGAAGAACAACCATATTCCAAAGATGGATATGAGGAAGTTTGATGGCAAGGATCCCGTAACATGGATACTACAGATGGAGCAGTATTTTGATCTCAATAATGTGCAAAACACACAAAAGGTACACATTGCAACTTTTCATTTAGAACAAAATACATATGTATGGTATCTATGGACTTTCTCACTTGGTCAATTTTTACGGGGGAAATGATAACACATTATGAGGATACAAAGAGAAACACCTTCTTTAGCCAATTGGTAAATCTCAAACAAAAGGGTTCAGTGGTGGATCACATTGAGGACTTCCAAAAATTGAATATAAGGGTAACTGATATTCCATAGGAACACAGGATTAATGTCTTCATAGGGAATTTAAAGGATAACATCCAACATGAAGTTTGCGTTTGGGAACTTAATTCATTGGAGAAGGCATTTAGGTTGGAAAGAAAAATTGAGTGTAAAATTATGGCGACAAGAAAGCCTACCACTCACATCTATAAAGATGGAAGTGTTGCTACTCCTAGACTTCCACAACCTACAAGGTTGACACCACAACAATTGGAAGAAAAAAGAGAAAAAGGGCTTTGCTACAGTTGTGATAGAAAATACACTAAAGGTACTAAGTGTGCTGAGAAGAAATTATTTTACATAGATTGTGAAGAGGAGGAAAAAAATGAACAAGAAACTTCAAAAGAAGAGGATATACACCATGAACCAACCCTAGAAGAAGAAGAAATGAGTCTGACCATATCGTGTAATGCATTGGCAGGAATTACCACTCCTAAAACTCTCAATATAGAAGGACATATCAAGAATAAAAAGGTAATAGTGTTGATTTATTCAGGTAGTACCCATAATTTTATTCATTGTAAGGTAGCCAAGGAATTGAATTTTTTTCTATACCCAACACCAGAATGTCAAGTGATGGTTGCAAATGGAGGAACTATAAATTGCTCTGGAAAATGTCATAATATCAAGCTAACCATGGGGTAATATGTATTGAATAGTCCAATGCTTTCCATTCCAATGGGAGGTGTTGATGTTGTAGTAGGAGTATAATGGTTACAATCTTTGGGGATGGTAGCTTTTAATTTTCAAGAACTTTTCTTGAATTTTTTTTCGGAAGGAAAGGAAATAAAATTACAGGGTATCGTAGGGAAGCCAGGAAAGATAATAAGCTCTAATGCCATGACAAAGCTTCTGAATAAAGAACAACGAGGTGTAATTGCACAATTATGCTCACTAGAAGTTCCAACATCAAAATCATCTATTTCTCCAGATCTCCAACAAGTCTTGGACAATCATTCCAAGGTGTTTGAAACTCCCAAAGGACTCCCACCTATTTGTGATCATGATCATGCTATTCATTTGATTCCAAAAAGTGTTCCTCCAAACATCAGGCCTTTCAGATATCCTTATGTCCAAAAGAGTGAAATTGAACGTATGATTGCAGAAATGTTAGAGGCTGGTATAATTCAGCCTAGTCAAAGTTCTTTCTCTGCTCCAATTGTATTGGTGCATAAGAAGGATGGATCATGGCGCATGTGTCCAGATTATAGGGAGCTTAATAAGCTCACTATTAAAGATAAATTTCCCATTCCTGTGATTGATGAATTATTGGATGAATTACATGGAGCAATTTATTTTACCAAGTTGGATCTTCGTTCAGGATATCATCAAATTAGAATGAAGACTGAAGATATTCCGAAAACAACATTTCGAACTCATGAGGGTCATTATGAATTTTTGGTCATGCCTTTTGGCCTTACCAATGCACCTTCTACATTTCAAGGGTTGATGAATTCCATTTTCAAACCCTTCCATAGATAATTTGTGCTAATATTTTTTGATGACATACTAAGCTTCAACATGTCTTGGAAGGATCATGTTCAACATGTTGACAAGGTGCTCAAACTATTGGAGGAGAAACAATTATATGCAAAAACATCCAAATGTTTCTTTGGAGTACAAGAGGTGGAATCTCTGGGTCATATTGTATCTCACAAGGTTGTTAAGGTAGACCGTAACAAAATTAAAGTCATTAAGGAATGGAAAGTCCCCATAACCATAAAGCAGTTGCGAGGATTTCTCGGGTTAACAGGGTATTATCGCAAGTTTGTTAAGAATTATAGGAGAATAGTAGCACCTCTAACAACATTATTGAAGAAAGATGCATTTTCATGGACTCCTGAAGCAACTAAGGCCTTTAAAATTCTTAAAGAGGCAATGTGCCTAACTCCAGTCGTAGCTACGCTAGACTTCACAAAAACCTTTATTGTGGAATGTGATGCCTCAAGAAATGGAATTGGTGTTGTTTTAATGCAAGAAGGAAAACCCATTGCTTTTGAAAGTCGCCCAATCAAATGAAAGTATTTACAGAAAGCTATTTATGAAAAGGAAATGCTGACAATACGACATGCACTAAATAAATGGCGACCTTACTTAATGGGAAGATACTTCAAGGTAAAAACTAATCATGATAGTCTTAAACAATTTTTGGAACAAAGACTATCTTCAGAAGAGCAGCAAAAATGGGTCACAAAGATGTTAGGCTATGACTTTGAAATCATATACAAAAAAGGGAATCTGAATGTTGTTGCAGGTGCCCTCTTAAGAAAGGATGAAGAGGTGGAAGCATTGCTTTGTGCCATTTCTATTATCCAACTAGATTGGATAACCGAAGCAAGGGATGAATGGAAGAAGGACAAAGAAGTGTGGACACTCATTCAAAAGTTGCAACAATATCCTAGTACATCTGATACATTTAGTTGGAAAAATGATTCCTTATGGTACAAAGATAGCTTATATATTTGCAAGAATTCCCAACTAAAACAAAAGATTGTTTTGGAATTGCACACTTCTCCTTTAGGAGGACACTCGGGATTTTTAAAAACTTACCACACGGTGAAGAAATAATTTTTTTGGGATGGCCTTAAATTTGATATTCAAAACTTTGTGGCGGAATGTTTGGTTTTCTAGAAAAATAAATTTGAGACAATTAAGACCCCGGGTCTTCTACAACATTTATCCATTCGAAGTCAACGTTGGGAGGAGAATTCAATGGATTTATCACAGGTTTACGTAAGTCTGAAGGAAAGAGTGTCATCATGGTGGTAATTGATAGACTTACCAAGTATGCACACTTTTGTCCATTATCTCATCCATTTAAAGCAAGTACAATTGCTACTGCATTTATGTAAACAATTTAAAAGCTACATGGAAACCCAAAGATTATTGTAAGTGACAGAGATCCCATTTTTACTGGAAATTTTTGGACGGAATTATTTTCTTGTTTGGGTACTCAACTAGCTCATAGCGCATTTTATCATCCTCAATCTGATGGTCAAATTGAGATAGTGAATAAATGTTTGGAAGGATATCTCCGTTGTTTTGTATTTGATAAGCAAACACAATGGTTCAAGTGGTTACCTCTCGCTGAATGGTGGTATAACACTTCCTTCCATATTGCAGCAAAAATGACCCCATTTATGGCACTTTATGGATATCATCCACCATCCATCACATCTTCTTTAAGAGAAAATTCTAAGGTTCAAGGAGTGGAAGATCACATCGAGCATCAACAAGAAGTTCTCCAAATCTTAAAGGATAACCTAAATTTGGCACAAAATAAAATGAAACAACATGCAGATCAACATCGCAGCGAGAGAAGTTTTGATGTAGGAGACTGGGTATTTTTACGGCTACGACCATACAAACAAATGTCCCTCAAGCAAGCTAAGAAGGATAATAAATTATCGCCAAAGTACGATGGTCCTTACAAGGTGTTGCAAAAGATTGGTACTGTGGAATACAAATTGGAGCTTCCTGCATCTTCGCGAATGCATCCAATTTTCCATGTTTCATGCTTAAAGAAGGTTATAGGGGACAAAATACCAGTTCAAACAATATTGTCAGAACTTGATGAGGAAGGAAAAATCATATTGGAACCTGAAGCAGTCACGGAAACAAGAACTCGACAGCTACGAAATCGATCAATTTTAGAGTATCTCATCAAATGGAAGAACTTACCCACTGAATATTCTACATGAGAGGATGAGAATTTTATACAGAAGCATCCAGAGCTACTCAAGCATTAAGGACAATACTTTTTTGAAGGAGAGGGGTATGTTAGGTCCCTATATTACTAGTATAGTCCCTTATTGTTGTTAGTGTAACCCCCTTATTGTTATTGTTGTACCCCTGTAACCCCAATATTGTTATTATTGTACCCTTACATTATTATTGTTAGGTTGGCTAAGATTATATTGTGACCCCATGGACTCGTATATATAGAAGGAGGTTTTGTCATTTGTATCATCTAATAATTGTTCATTTACGTAATGTATTGGAGGTTGCCCCCTCGAAGTGGCTGATTTCTAAGGGATTGATCTCTTTTTTCTTCTATTTTTGGATCTGGTTTCATGATAGTATTAGAGCACAAGGTTTCTAAAGGTTAATTGCTTTCTTTTATTGAGATTGTGAAAGAAGGGTTTTGATAGTTGCAATTTTGTGATGCTTACAAGGTTGAAGTTGCAAAGAGGAGAAGGGAAACTATTGGTTGTTAGTCCTGAGATTAGGACAAGGAGAAAGAGAGCTAAGAAAGCATCATATTCACCCAAATTTCCACTCAAAGTTTCACTTGAAGCACCTCAAGTTCCATCTCCAGCAGTTGAGATTTAAGAGGTACAAATTGCACAAGAAACTAAAGTGATTGAGAAGGTACAAGCATCAGAGGTTGAGCTTGAATCCTTAGCCATTATGTCAGGATTTGAAGAGACTCAAGGACATTCAGAAGAAGAGGATGTTAAGAGAGACTTCAAATACATACAAAGAATGGTTAAAATTATGTTTGATGCATTCATTTCAGAAAGAGAAGGAGAAGGTTCTAAGCCTCCACATGGAGAAGGATATTCACATGGTAAGAAGGATGAAGAGAAGAGTTTGAAAGAGAGTGGAGGAAAGCCACCTCCATGTCCACCATCCTCATCCTCATCATCTTCATCAACATCTTCATCTTCCACATCCACCACAAAAACCACCCACACTCATTCAAAAATCCCAAAAGGAAAAATATCCATTACTCAAGTTGGACATCAAGTTTGAACTTCCCATGTACAATGATGAGGTAAATGCAAAGAAGTTAAACAATTGGATCCGTCAATTGGAAGTATACTACAGAATTCAGAATCTACAAGAGGATGACAGAAAGATCCAGTTAGCTTCATTAAGGCTAGAAGAAGCAGCACTAGTTTGGTGGGAAGCAAAGACTCAAGAGGAAATGTGAATCCATGGTAAGATATCCAACTGCTCATGAAGAACTCCTTTCTTCGATGTTATAAATTTTTTCGTTGTTGAGGAGTCTTCATATTTGGGATCTCTTCATAGGGCACAAATCATCCATCACTTTCATCCATGAGTCATGTCTTCATTTTGTCTGAAAGTGATCCATCAATATTCTCATATGATCTAGCTTCATTTCATGTCGATTTCCTTCAGACCTTATTTCTTCCAAGGATATTTCATGTTGTCATATGGTTATTATATTATGGAATACATATACTTCCCTTTGGTAGCCCTACATAAGCTCATCCATATATTATTCAATTATAAATATGAACACTTAAATAAAAAATTACCTTAGTGATGATCTTTCATCATGACATCTTCTTATGGGCATCGACATCCTTCGTACAGATTGACACATCTCCTAAAGATATGTATTTTCAAGGGTCTTCATATTTTCTAGGCTTCTATTAGACATTACATATCTTCCCAGAAGACTTCCTAGTCAAGTCTTCTTGGTTTCCTTGGATGTTGACTGCCTCTTACCATGGTTGCATTTCTCATGATCCACACAATTTTATTTCACTCCCATGAGCTTCAGTATGCAGTTCCTTGATTGTGTACAACCACCTCATATTCCATACGAGGACATATTATGTTGATTTCATCTGGTCTGGATCATGCCTTTTGGAAACCTGTGCATCAGAGGAGATTCTATTTTCCTTTGATCATACTTCTAAAGATATAAGTATACTACCTACAACCATATGACATGACTTCATAGCATCCAATGTAAGCATAAATATACATGTACCTCATCTCTTTTCCTTTTGAGTCATCCTGCAACAATTTTTCCTTGGAATTAAAAGTTACATTCCTTGATCTGGTTCATCAATATGTCATGACTCATCATATCCTAACCCATAATTCTGCAAGATAAAATTCTTGGTGAAACCTTTTGCTTTCTTTCTAACCAGTGAATCCAAAGAGGACTCCATTAGAAAAATGTCAACACATGTTTCCATATTGATTAATTAATTATGAACCTTGATTTACTGACTGCCTTCTATAAATTTTATTTTCAGTGAGGTTCCGAGGAGCTAATTATTTCATAGCATTGTTGTCACAAAAATTTGTTATAGACATACTCCTATGATGAGTGCTCCTCCTTCAATGCTTCCATCACAATGCCAATTCTAAAGTGACGTATCTATCTAATATACAATTCTTCCTAACATATTATTTTACAACTGACAGATACCTCTTAAAGAGGAAGACAACCTCAATCATAATAGATATCTTTCACTACTTCTTTCTTAGGTTTCTTTGAATCTAGTGCTTCCATTTCTCCGGCGATATGGGCTTCTTCCTTTTCCCTCTTGTAATAGGTCTGGGACAATATTTCTTATAGTGCCCAAGTTCATTACATCCATAGCAATATTGTATCTTATCCATGTTTCTCCTTTTCTTCTGAAGACTAAATTTACCAATTTTCCCTTTCTTCTTGACATGGTAGCATAGGCTCGATTCTCTTCATTGGATCCTATATCATTTTTTGCATTTCAGTTTGGTTTGCTATATCTTACATAGAGACCATAGATCTTGGAATGGTGTGGCTTCTTTCTTCCCATAGATACTTGAAGTGAAATTTTCTCATTCCTCTGGTAGAGCATTCAGTACCATTATAGTCATTTCTCTACTAGACATTACTTCTCCCAATTCCTGTAATTGATCTCGTATTTCAGAAATCTTCATAAAATTTAGATTGATTACTTCCTCTCTTGACAGATTCAACTTGTATAGTTCGTGTCTTAGAGATATTACTTCTCCTACAGTAATCATTGAGAACAACTCCACCAATTTGTCATATATTTCTTTTGAAGTTTCTAGTTTTGATATACATGGGATGAGAGGGTATTTTATATATTCTATAAGAATTCTTTGGGTTCTCACTTCCCCCTTCATGTATTTGGGATGAGCTTGAGTATCTTCTATTGAAGGTAAAGTTGATGACCCTATGATATGGTCCATGACTTCAGTATCAATAAGATTTAGATCTGTCATTTTCTTCCATGCAAGAAAGTTTGAAACCCCATGTAATGCCCCACTTGATCCTATAAGGCAAATTTTGATTAGTGTTTAATTAATCTGTAAATGATGACTTATAATTTTTTAGTAATATCTATACTTGTGAATTTGTAATTTTATTTTATTTTTACTAATATGACTTTTATTATTTATTTCATTTCTAATATGTCTTCTCAAATCAAATCTTAGATAAGGTATGGTCTTCCCTCATTTATTTCTAGATCAAATATCTAGATTTTGTACACCCAATATGTCTTCTCAATTCAACTTGTAGATAATGTTTGGTCTTCTCTCATTTATTTCTAAATCAAACATCTAGATTTTGTACACCCAATATGTCTTCTCAATTCAACTTGTAGATAATGTATGGCCTTCTCTCATTTATTTTTAAATCAAACATCTAGATTTTGTACACTCAATATGTCTTCTCAAATCCACATTTTGGTCTTCTCCCATTTATTTTTGAATTAAATATCTATATTCATATCTACTTTTAATAAGATATGGTAAGAAAGTCAAGGTCGATAAATTAAAAGGATGAGGGGGTAGTCATGGAATTAATGGTAAGTAGTTGAAGTGGATGAGAGGAAGAGATATAAAAGGGGAGGAAGATGAGAGGAGAAATGAGGAGATCCTTGGTCTTGTTTGGCATTGGAGAAAATCATTGGTCTTTGTTTGGTATTGGAGGGTGTTGATTCGAACTTGGACACACTACATCTGGTTGGACTTGGGCTCGAAGGGCTAGGGAGCCTCTGGAGGTTCCCCGGGCTAGGGAATCAATTCTAGTTGGCTGGGAGGAAAATCCAGTCGGGTAACGCAGCAGGAGCATCTCAACATAAATCAAAGGGCATCTCAACCAAGCTACTGATACATGTATTCTTCGATTATTGATTACTCATATAAATTATTGAAAATGAATTTTCTTACTTAAATGTGCGGCAAATGGATTTTAATTGTATGTTATAATGAAATAAATGTCTATTTTCCTTCTTAGTATATTTATTTGAAATGACAATTCTAGGTTAGTTAAAGACCTAGGTTAGGTCTTCACATATGGTATCAGAGCTTGGTTCAAATTATGTGCCCTAAACCCACCAGAGCAAATCGTAGTTACTTGGACCCATTATGTAGAAGATCATTAAATAAATAAAATAAAATAAAAGCACGTATCTATTTTCAAGTTAAAAAAATAAAAATAAAATACACAAGTTATTTCACCCATTGAGAATCTAAAGCTTCAACATCTATCTTGTTATCATTTTTAAGCATTTACTTTTACATTTATCCATTTCTTTAACAAAGAAACAAAAAAATCAAGATCTATCTTGTTATAATTTGTAAACATGCACTTTTACATTTATCCATTTCTTTAACAGAGATTAGAAAAAAATAAAATCAACATCTATTTGTTATAATTAAAAGAAGGGAACCATGGAAGAGAGTTGAATTTTTTTTTACAAAGAAAACAAAATTAAAGTGACCAAACGAAATTAAAATCTCTCACATGGACTTGATGCGTTGATTGTGACTATAAAGCGACCAAACGAAAGTTAAAACCTCTCACATGCATGCAAAAAAGTATCTGGAATTTTGGCAAATCGATCACCCATTAAGGCTCAAAATAAATTCTAGATTGCAAATATTTCCATAGATTTTGATTCAGTAGTTAGTCCAATCATCTTGCTTGTTACACTTCATATTTTTCCTCAGAAATTCCGAATAAAATATCTGATCAAAAATCAAGAGAAGACCATCGTAATCTTATCTTTGAATAATACATAACTATAACAAGTTTGATGTAGGTAGGAGCCACTAAAATAACATAAAAGTAGTTAGTCCAATAATCTTGTTTGTTACACCTCATGTTTTTCCTCAGAAATTCCCAATAAACTATCTGAACAAAAATCAAGAGAAAACCATTGTAATCTTATATTTGAAGAATACACAGGTATAACAAGTTTGATGTAGGTAGGGATCCTCTTAAGCACTAACAACCAATCTCATAACCGCATTCAAATCTCATAACCAAGGATCCTTTCGCTGCTCTGCCTGCGTGTTGTAGTCCCTGCAAACCCTAGCCGCTCCACCTGCGCGCTGCAGCCTCTGCGGCTGCGCCTGCTCTGGCAGGGCCTTCTGCCTCTGTCATGGCTCTGGCCTGCACCTCTGACCTCTGGCTGCGGCATTTTTCTTTGCCGGGAAAGGGAGATAGTAAATACTCAAGTGCTGGAACAACAATAAAAACTCAGCAGTTATGTTGCCTGCGCATTGAACCGGGCCGCGTTCTTGCTAGGGCTTGCGCCCATGGAGGGGTTGGGCTCTCCCCAGGGGCCTCGTCCCCCTCCCCCGCCCTCTTCGGCTGAGGCTTTCGATCGCTTATTGGCAGGGCTTCCTAAGAAGAAGAATGTTGAAGCTGCGAAATTTGTTAAGAAAATTGATGAAATACCTGAGATCTCTCTTCCTCCAGAGACTCCGATACAGGTTGCTTTATCACTGGCTGAACGAGCCCTCATAGGCCAGTTCACAGGGCTTTGGCCATCTCCCAAAACCACTGAGAGCTGGGTCAACAGAAACTGGGCGCCCCTGATCAAAGAAAGCGTTACTTCTTATTTTTTGGGGAGAGGTTACTTTCTCTTCGAGTTCACTTCAAAAGATGACAAAGACCTGATCTTCCAGAACGGCCCCTACTTCATGGGCCCCTAGGGTTTGTATCTAAATAAGTGGACTCCAGACTTCGACCCTGCTGTGGATGTTCCCAAAGCAGTCCCGGTGTGGGTAAGACTCCCAAATCTGCCAGTCCACTGCTGGAATTGGGATTCTCTGATGCATATTGGAAATGCCCTTGGGAAGTTCATCGATCGAGCAAACAACAAGGACCAGTATGACTGTGCCAGGATCTGCGTGGAAGTAGATCTGGAGGTTGGGCTACCAGAGGCCATCAAAATCAAAGTCGGAAGCTGGATGCATGTGCAGAAACTGGACTATGAGCAGCTGCCCTTCAAATGCCGGAAATGCCATGTCTATGGACACTTCGCCAGAGGCTGTCCATCCAACAATGAGGTTGTGCAAGGAAAGGAGGACGGATGGAATCAAGTCAAGCGCTCCAAAACCTCCCATAAGGCTCATAAGCCGGGAGGCCCTAGTGGCAAAGGTCCCCAACAGACCTCTTCTCAGCAGATCCCGTCTAAGCCCGCTACTGAAAACAAGTTCGAACTCCTAAGCTCGCACCAAGAGGACACCCATGAGGTGGATGTTCAAAAGACAGCATCCCCGGTCAAAGGGACTCCCTCCATGTCTTCCAAAGACGGAAGTGCTGCAGAAACCTCAAAAGGAATACCTGTTGAAGACGAGGAAGAGGTCCAGGAGTCGGAAGATTCGGAAGAGGAAGGAGAAATAGGCGACTCTCAGGCCTCTGTTAGGAGATCCACAAGAGGTCGCAAAACAGATCGGGAGAAAAGAGAGCAGGAAACGTACAAGGAAAAATTACAGGGCAGCCAACCAACTCTGGAAAAGCTGCTTGCCTCAAAGTCAAGGATGTTGAAAAATCAGACCCATGGCTCCAAGGGGGCCCTCCAGAAACACAAATAATGAAGGTCATCTCCTGGAATTGTAGAGGTATGGGGAGTAAAGTCAAGGAAGAAGCCATGAGAAGCTTAATAAGAACAGAAACTCCAGACATACTTCTCGTCCAGGAGACTAACTTGGAAGATGTAGTCTTCCTGCAAGCATGCAAGAAATTTTGGTTCAAAAGTGAAGCAAGAGCAATCTCTGCCCGGGGCGCTTCGGGAGGGATTGGCACTCTATGGAACCCTAACAAATTTGTAGTCACCTTTGAGGCTAGAAATACTCACTGGTTGCTGCTGAAAATGCAAAATCTGGACACCAAGGAAAACCTTTGCCTCTTCAATGTATATTCTCCAGTTAATGTTGGGGAAAAAAAGGAATGTTGGGACAATATAAGGCAACAAGCAGACCTGACAAATCTGGAAAATATAATCATTGCTGGAGATCTTAATCTCACGCTCCACTCGTCTGAAAAAAGAGGTGGCAGCGCTGTTCGAGATCCAGCAAGGGAATGGGCAGAAGATCTTCTGCAGGACTGGGACCTGCTAGATATCAAACCCTCTTCCGGTAAGTTCTCTTGGTCTAATAAAAGAGTGGGCCCTGGTCATATTGCTGCCATATTAGATAGATTTTTCATTCAAAGCTCCTTTTTGTTACTAGGCTTAGAACCCAGAATGCATATCCTTGCTAACAGCGTCTCGGACCATAAGCCTATAAAGCTCGAACTCCTGGCCCATCTAGATCTGGGCCCTATTCCTTTCCGGTTTAGTCCTCTCTGGGTCAAAGAATAAAACTTCATGCAAATCGTCAAAGATTGTTGGCGTCAGCCTGTCAATGGTTCTCCCTTCTATATCTGGGAGGAAAAACTCAGAAGGGTAAAGGGTGATCTAAAACGATGGGCAAAAACCTTGTCCAACCCGACTACAGAAAGAAAAGACATCAAAGTCTCTCTCGCCTCTCATCAATTTCATATGGAGCACGCTATTGTCACAGAGGAGATTTTAGATCAAGAGGCTCATTTGCAACAACGCTATCATAAGGCCTGTCTAGCTGAAGAAGAATACTGGAGATTAAAATCTCGAAATCTCTGGCTCAAAGCAGGGGACAAGAACTCTGCCTTTTTCCACAAACAAGCCCAAGTCAGGAAAAGTTTCAACACTATTTCTGAGATTAAGGAGGATAACGTCACCTTCAAGGATTTTGAAGACATTAAAAAATCAGCCTTCTCTCACTTTCAAAACTTGTATAGTGAGGATAAGGACTCGGACCAATACTCAGATCTGCTTGACATCATTCCTTCTGCAATTTCTCCTCGTATGAATGAGATCCTTGAGGCAAAAGTCACCAAAGACGAAGTTAAAAAGGCCCTCTTTGATATGGATCCGGATAAGGCCCCCGGGCCGGATGGCTTCTCTGCCAGGTTCCTTCAAGTCTGATGGCCGATTGTTGAAAAGGATCTGCTCAAAATGGTTCAAAAGTCTCAAAATGCTCAGAAAATAGGAGGTAGCACAAACTCCGCTTTTCTAGCCCTAATACCAAAGGAAAAAGGGGCCAACAATTTCAGCAGATTCCGCCCGATTTCCCTATGCAATACTGGGTACAAGATTATCACTAAAGTTATTGCAAATAGACTGAAGCTCATTCTTCCCAAAATAATTCCGGAGAATCAAGGAGGCTTCATTCAAGGAAGGCAAATCGTGGACAATTTCACCCTTGTTCAAGAAGCAATCCACTCAAGTCTTGTTCGAAAAGAACAAGGTATGGTGATTAAACTTGATTTAGCAAATGCCTTTGATCGTGTAAATCATAGCTTTCTTTTAAAAGTAATGAGCAAATTTGGTTTTGGAGCAAATTTCATCAAATGGATCCAGGCATGCATCTCAGAGCCATGGATCGCTCCTCTTGTAAATGGAAGAGCCACCGAGTTCTTTAAAGCTTCACGAGGGCTAAGGCAGGGGTGTCCTCTTTCCCCCCTGCTTTTTGTCATCCAAGCCTCTGTCCTCAGCTACCTGTTAGACAAAAAGATGCAAGATCAAGATATCAACGGACTGTGTATTGCAAGAGGGGTAAAAAATATAAACCACGCCCTATTTGCGGACGACACATTGTTCTTGGGAGCTGCCTCTCTCTCCTCCGCCTCTAAATTTAAAGCAGTTTTGGATGATTTCAGTGAAGTCTCTGGCAGCGTGGTAAATAAGAACAAATGCCATATCTACAGCTGGAACACCCCGCCCAGATTGCTCTCCGCTATATCTAGATGTTTGGGTTTTGCTGCCTCCTCCAATTGGATCTCATTTAAATATTTAGGCCTTCCTGTTTTTCATAAGAAATCTACAAGCAAAGACTGGCTCCCTCAGCTGGAAAAATTCAAGTCTAGGATCCAAGCCTGGGGCTTCTCCTGGCTTAACACTGCTGGCAAATCTGTCCTTATTAAATCTGTGCTCTCCAGTCTCCCCCTATTTCAATTCGCTGTGCTTCTCGCTCCGACAGGTATTTTAAAAAAATTGGAAGAATTCATGCGGAGGTTTTTTTGGAAGGGAGGTAAACAGAATGAAAACAAGATTCCCCTTATCAGCTGGGAAACCATCTCCAAGCCTCTGAGGGAGGGCGGCTTGAATTTCAAAAATCTCTGTCAGCAAAATGTGGCTATGGCAGCCAAGATTATTTGGAGGATCATTGCGCCCAAGCCTGGCTGGGCCCAATTGGCTCTCTGGAAAAAGTATTTCAGGGGGCCTCGTTCCTCCTGTTTAGACAATGTAATCCATGTTCCTTATTCGTCTTTTCTCAAACTGTATGTTAAAGCTGCTCCCTTGATCAATGCGCACTCATATTGGATTCCAGGAAATGGCAAAAAGATCAATATCTGGGCTGATAAAATTATGAATAACGACCCAATTGAAGACAGAGCCTCCATTAGAGCGCTGCGTTGCTGGATGGATAGAGAGGGGCTGTGTTCGTTGTGGGATATTTCTCTTTGGAAAGACTCTGCCTGGGCAGGGTGGAAACGAATTGAGGTGCCGGCTCACCTGACACTCGAATGGTCCACACTGCTGGACCTTCTCCATGGCTCGGCACCCACGCGCATGAGGAAAAAAGATGTGAAAGGATGGGGGCCGAATGCCAAAGGTTACACTGTCTCCATGGGTTATCACAAGCTGAAAGAGAGGCCTTACGTCCCCCCTGACCCTGCTCCTTGGCAGGGGGTCTGGCGTTTCCCTTCATGGCCCAAAGTCGACTTCTTTACTTGGCTCCTCTGTCACGACAAGATCCTTACGTATGACATCTTGCAGAGAAAAGGGTTCTATGGTCCCTCCATCTGCTCGTTGTGCAATGAAAATGCTGAGACTGCTGTCCATCTAGTCCTCGAATGTAAGTTCTCTAAGCAGATCTGGTCCTCCTTCATTCACAATTTGGATCCCATCTTTTTGCTACCTCGTTCCACTGCTGATCTTTTTTCCAATTAGGCAATCAGATATCCTGGCCCCCCTTCTAAAAATCAGCTTATTAAATCTGCATGGGCTGTCCTTCCAAAGGTTATTTGTTGGCAGATCTGGCTAGAACGAAACAGAAGAATCTTCAGAAATATTAAACAGAATCACAAGGTCTTAGAAATCAAGATCAAATGTCATCTAAAGGAGTGCTTGACTGATATAAAAGACGATTCCAATCTCAGCCAACAGGACATTACTTGGGGAGCTTCCCTTGACTTGCAATTTCAACCAGCAGTTAGAAACGTCCCTCCTCTCAAAGACTGGCAAATAAGGAAATCCGAAACTGACCTTCAAGACTGGCTCAATTCACATTCAAGGCACTCTCTCTTTTTTGATGGGGCAACAAAGGGCAATCCGGGCAAAGCTGGTGCTGGAGGTGTTGTTGTAAGTCCAATTGGGGAAAAAATTCATTCCTTTGCTTGGGGGCTTGGATTCTCATCCAGCGTTCAAGCTGAAGCTTTGGCCCTCTTCCAAGGCCTCAAGATCCTCAAAGATTTAAATATAAGAGAAGCAAATGTCATAAAGGATTCCCAGATCATTATAAACGCAATGGTTTCCAACTCCCCAGCCTCGGATCTCAAGTTAGCAAGGCTGATATCCAGAATTAAGGGTATGGAAAACAATTTTCAGAAGTTGAATTACTATCATGTGCTGAGAACTCATAATAAACAGGCGGACATTGAAGCCAATAAAGCTACCCTCCTCTCTGCCGGGGTCAAGATGAAAGACGAAGAAGAATCTTGGGAACCTATCCCTTAAGCTGTCCGTTGTCATGTTTTACTGTTGGCTCTTAAATAAATTTGTTTGTATCTTCAAGTTAGGGAAAATCTCTGAAATAGAAGTTTTAGATAGTCTGTCATGGAGGAAATTTGCAAGCTTCGGCTGCATTTTCAATATTAGCAGTGAGATGCTTCAGGATTTAGACATCCTCAATGTAATCAGATTTCTGGCATTCAGGCCAAGATGAATATTAATACCACATAACCGTTTCTGTCAAAAAAAAAAAAAAAACAAGTTTGATGTAGGTAGGACCCACTAAAATAACATAAAAATAGTTAGTCCAATAATCTTGCTTGTTACACTTCATGTTTTTCCTTGGAAATTCTCAATAAACTATCTGATCAAAAATCAAGAGAAGACCATCTTAATCTTATCTTTGAACAATACATAGGTATAACAAGTTTGATGTAGGTAGGAGCCACTAAAATAAAATAAAAGGGTATGCCAGATATCTTCTTTGGAAGCACGATACCAATCAAGTTAAGACCTTATACATATTTTAATTTCTGAGTGAGATGTGAACGTTCTGCCCAGATCCAAAAAGAAATTTTGTCTCAACTATATACCAAAATATGCCTCAGATCACGGGACCGTAAGTTCTCCATAAATGATCTCGGTTTCCCCCATTCAACCATGTGAAGAGTCTCAGAATGACGTGCAATTATGGTATGGAACATGTAATTTTCTTTTAGAGTAGTCTGGAACAGCTCTGGATCAACCTCAATTAGGGATTGATCATTTGAGTAACAGTGCAGGGTTTACTCACCCAAACAATCCTCTAACAACCAAAAAAAAAAAAAAAAAAACATGTTGAAAATGTTAAATTGGTGCAACCATGAGAATTAAATAGTTGGAATATCTTATGCAATGTAAGAATTTTTAGGAACATTTTTTTTTACACTTAGATAACTAAATATGTTTACCAAGAGTTACTGCCCACCATAATTCATGCAATTTACTGCATAAATTTAGACAGGAGTTTATACTGAAGTAAAAAAGGAAAAAAGAAAAACAGAGTTTAAAATGCTTCATGATAATTTTATATATATATATATATATATATATATATAATTTAAATATTTTGTAAAAATAAAAATAAAAATTATAAATTATAAATTAAAAGTTTATAGCAATTTAAGTGGATTGTAAGAATTGAGTTTAAAATGAATACAAAGAAATATTATTTTGTTGAAAATGTGTTTCCTTACAGCCATACTAATTGATATATGACTAGATTTAGTGATAATGTTGATCTTCTGAGTTGCATTAGCTTATTTTTTATTTCCTTGTAAGTCCATACCCCTTGAATACTATCCTAAAATTTAAATTAACCTAACTGCAATTTTTACAAATTTGCTCACAATATGCTAAAAAAAGGGGGGGGGGGTGCCGGGGGGGGGGTGTTTTCTTGAAGCCAGCCATGCATATTATCTTACAGACCTTAATATTCTCATGAGACAACTTAGATGTAACTTCTTGTAAGTCATGGAATCATCTTAGGCTTTTTCATAATGTTGATCTGCATATGTTTATAAAAGAGAAATCCAACATGTCAACACATTAAAGTTATCAAAGGTGAACAACAATTGATTAATATGTTAGAACCAATTTTAAGACAATATGTAGTATTGTTATCTTAAAACATGTAACACTAGTCATTCTATACATGTAAATGGGATAGTTAATATCTAACAATAATTTCAGTGTTGAGTGATTGAATTCGTTAGGCACCTGCTTTGGAAACCCAAGGATACAATTTTATTTTTTTTAATAAATAAATTGTCATCTGGCATTATTGATGGGATTTCAAGAGGACACCTAGTTATAATAATGTAATTCAGAGTGGTAATTTGGTGCTTATGTGAATGCTCAAAATATTTAATATGGATTTTGGATGATTGTTTACGCATATCTAAAAGTATTTGAGAATGACTATTAGTGCATTGCAACACTTTCTTAGCCAATAATGAGAGTGGATTTAGTAGATCTATAAGGATCTTCTTAGTATTAGTAACACACGTTTACAATCATATTAAAAGGAAAACTTACACTTATCATTTCGCAAAAACACACGTGAGCCGAGAAAGAATTTGACAAGGTCCTAAGTTACGCTCATAAGACTTGTGTGTCGTATAGATATTTAGGCAATTCAAAATGGTGAGGACGCGAGTAAATAGAGGTTAAGGAAGGTCATCACAAGGACCTCCTACAAATAACCCATTTCCATCACCAGAGTTGGCTCTTAGATTACGCTCCCTAGAAGCAAATAATGAGACTTTAAGAGGGCACCAAACAACTGAGGTGGAAGTGGAGCACCCTCCATCAGGGCTAGGAAATCTCGAGGGATCAAGAGATTCAGATAGAGGACCTCCAATCGAGGAAATTACTATGGAGCTCCAAAAGATTAAGCTCCTAAAGTTTACTGGAGGTCGTGCCAATGAACGAGCATAAGCCTGGTTAGAGGGAATGAGAAGGTGCTTTGCACTAAGAGATTATACTTCCAATACAAACGCTAAAATAACAATATTCCAACTTAGAGATAATGCCATGAACTGGTGGGGTAACTTAGAGCATCAACTACACCTCATTCCTGACATAGTTACCTAGGAATTATTTAAGGAGAGATTCAGGAAAAAGTACCTACCAAAATTTTATGAAGAACAACAAGTAGGAGCCTTCCATGCTTTGGTACAAGGAAACCACACAGTAGCGGAATATGAGATTAGATTCATGGAATTGGTCAAGTATGCCTCCTACATGGACATTGATCAGCGGCAAGCATATCGTTTCATTTATGGATTGAACCCTAAGATCAGGGCAATGGTACGGACGTGGAAACCATCCTCAGTTGCATAAGCTATTGAACATGCTCATTATGTTGAAGAGCACTTAGACTTAAAGGTGGAAACAAAACCATTTTTCCACACCAACCAAGGTTTATGGGGAAGGCCCCTTGTACCTTCTTCAGGGGAGGAAGTTTGAGGCCACTGCCATATGGAAATAGGGTTGTGCCTAGAACGCCGATAATGGGGATTTCAATGGTTGTTAGTAGAGCTTCACCGATAGCTTCAAGGACTAATGAAAATCACAGTTAGACACGAGGAGCCACGAGCAGGGGTAGGGGTCTCAAGGGAAGGAGATTTTTCCAAAGAGCTCCACAAAATTCTGTTCAGAGTCTACCTCGCATCACTTGTTGGGGATGTGGGGGACCTCATTACCATCGTTATTTTCATGAGTTACAAATAGGTAAAAACTGTAGAGAAGAAAAAGCACCAATGGGATAAGCAAACAACCACCATCGAATCTATGCAGCAGTTGATAACCATCAAGTTGAACACCAGTCTGTTGTGGTAGAAACCGCAGGTATGATAAACAATGTAAAAGTTAAAATTTTGTTTGATTCTGGTGCTACAAATAGTTTCATTTCACCAGTTGTATTAGAAAAATGTGGGTTGGCAGCCTATGAGCACGATGACTTTAAACAGGTTGAAATGGCTTTTGGGATAAAACAAACAGTAGGACCTAGTGTTAACCAATGTTAAGTGAATCTCGGGGTGTGTATTACTAAGTTGAAGGCATACGTCACAACATTGGGGACGCACGATGTAATCATCGAAATGGATCGGCTATAAGCTCATCAAGCTTTGGTAGACTATTTCAAAAAAAGGTGATTTGTTTAGACGATGAAGGTAGGTCAATTGCAATTTGTGGTATCAAGAGAGGAGTGTCCCTACGATTCATCTCCATAATGAAGGTAAAACGTTGTCTCCGACAAGGTTGTAAACTATATATGGTTGAGGCTGTAAGTGACCAAAAAGGACCCTCCCTAAATCAGTACCTAGTTTTGTTAGAATTTGAGGATGTTTCTCTAAGGAATTGCTTGGATTACCACTTGTGAGGGAGATCGATTTCACAATCGACCTAAAACCTGGTGTAGAACCAATCTCCAAGACACCCTACAGGATGACATCCCTAGAACTTTGTGAGTTGCAGATGCAATTAAAGGAGCTTCTAGACTTGGGATTTATTAGACCTAGTATTTCACCTTGGGGTGCACCCGTGATTTTTGTGAAGAAGAAGGATGGTTCCTTAAGGCCATGCATAGATTATAGGGACTTTAATCGACCCAAAATAAAGAATAGGTACCAAATACCTAGAATAGATGACCTATTTGACCAAATGAAAGGAGAAACAATTTTTTCAAAGATCGATCTACGATCTGGATACCACCAATTGAGGATTAAGGAAGGTGACATCCAAAAAACTACTTTTCGGACTCAGTTTGGGCACTACGAGTTCGTAGTTGTACCATTTGATTTGACCAAAGCACCAGCAGTATTCATGAGTCTCATGAATGGTGTGTTCAGGAAATATTTGGACCAATTTGTGCACGTATTTCTAGACGATATTATGTTCTATTCCAAGAATGAAAAGGAGCATGAAGAGCACCTAAGGGTTGTGCTAACCTGCTTAAGGGAAAATCAATTGTATGGAAAATTGTCAAAATATTCCTTCTTTCAAAAGAAAATTCATTACCTTGGGCACATCATTTCAGGAGAAGGGATTTCAGTTGACCCAGAAAAAGGAAAGGTCATAATGGATTGGCTAGTGCCGAAAAATGCTCATGAGGTCTGTAGCTTCATGGGGCTAGCAAGTTATTATCGCAAATTTGTGGAAGGGTTCTCAAATATTGCAAAACCCATAACCTCATTACAACGAAAATGGGTTTGATATGAATGGACCTATGAATGTGACACTTCATTCACCAAACTAAAGAGGTTACTAACTAGTGCATTGATCCTTCGAGTGCCTGACATGGAAAAGGACTTCATTATCTACATAGATGCTTCAAAGCAAGGATTAGGAGCAGTGTTGATGCAAGAAGGCGGAGTAATAGCTTACACATCCAGAAAGTTGAAGAAACATGAAGAATTGTATGCTACACATGATTTAGAATTAGCAGAAGTGATGTTAGTTTTAAAACTCTGGAGACATTACCTCGTTGGGAGAATATTTGAGTTAAGAACTGATCATCAGAGCTTGAAGTACCTCTTCACTTAGAGAGATTTGAATGCTAGGCAGAGGCGGCGGAGTGAGTTCATGAGTGAGTATGATTTTGGGATCTCATATTTTAAGGGAAAGGAGAATGTGGTGGCTGATGCACTAAGCAAGAGGCCACATTAATTTGAGGGAACATGTGTTGGAAAAAATATTTGAAGATAGTTAGTATTTGAAGGTTATATCAGCACTCCAGAGTGGGAAGAAGATAGAACCAAAGTTTGAGGGTTATGTCCTTAAACCAGATGGAATATTGATATTTCAAGGAAGAATGCACATCCCTAAGGAAGGGAGTATAAGAAGAACCATCCTTGAAGAGTCACATAGAGCACTCTATTGTGCACATCATGGAGTGAAGAATATGTATGCTGACATGAAGAAACTCTTCTTTTGGGCAGACATGAAGCACGACATAGTCCATTTTGTCGCCAAATGTCTTGAATGTCAACAAGTCAAGGTTGATCATCGCTATCCAGCAGGACTCCTACAATCACATGACATCCCTATGTCTAAATGGGAGGTCATTTCTATGGATTTTGTTGTAGGTTTTCCACTCACTTCAAAGAGGCACAATGCTATATTGGTTGTGGTTGATAAATTAACCAAAAGTGCCCATTTCATCCAAGTGAGAGATACTTATGATGTTACTGATGTGGCACAAATTTTTATAAGTGAAGTTATTCGAATACACGGGTTATCCACAAAGATCATTTCTTATAGAGACTCTCATTTTACATCTAGGTTTTGGACAAGTTTGTAGTTAGCATTAGGGACTCAATTGAATCTGAGTATTTCATACCATCTAGAAACAGACGGACAGACTGAAAGAGTAAATCAGGTTATGGAAGACATGCTCATAATGTACGTCATGGATAATCAGACTCAGTGGGAAAGGTACTTACGATTGGTAGAGTTTTACTATAATAATAGTTACTACAATTCCATTGGGATGCCTCCTTATCAAGATCTATATGGGAGGCCATGCAGGACACCATTGAGTTGGGAAAAGTTAGAGGACCAAGTAATAGTTGGGCCAAAGTTCGTACAAGAAATGGAGGAACATGTAAGACAAATTCAGGAATGGTTAAAGGAAGCACAAGATAGATAGAAGAATTATGTCGATGCAAATAAGACTGATCATAATTATGAGGTAGGAGACCAAGTTTTTATTCATATTCGACCCAACAAAAGCACCATATGGTTTGGGAAAGGGACAAAGTTGTCACCTAGGTTTATAGGACCTTTTAGAATCAAGGAGAATATTAGACCAATTTCATATTGTCTTGTACTACCACCCCATTTGCATAAAACTCATGATGTTTTTCATGTATCAATTTTACAACATTATGTTTCTGATGAATCTCACAAGCTATATTGGAGGGAGTTGTAGGTCTCGGACGTGGGAACCGTAATGGTCGAACCATTACACATATTGGACCGTAGGGTTCGACATCTCAGACGTCGCATGGTGGACCAGGTTAAGGTCTAATGGGACAAGTATAGCACATGATTTGCTACCTGGGAGGATGCAGAGACTATACGTTGTGACTACCCCTCACTTTTCGAGCATCTGTGATGCCCATTTTGACTTAGATAGCTACCTATGCTAAGACTCTATTTGTAGTTCCATGTTATTTTATGAACACTATGTAATATTGTTGCATTTTAGTTAGACAGATGAAACTACTTATATAAATTAGTAGATTTATTAGGTATTGTTGATTAAAATATTTGATGTATGATTACCTGATGTATGACTTACTTGGTTATGATTTATCTAGTGTATGGCTTCTCAGAGTTATTGTTGCTTAATGTATGAATAAAGGGGATATGATTTATCTAATGAATGACTTATCAAAATTGTGATTTATCTAACGTAAGATTTATTTCCAGTATGTTTTTATGGGTGCAAAATTGAGACATGGATGTTGGACTTAATAACATGAGGATTAAGATCACTTATCTATATCTGTTTTTGTTGTTATGTATATACACAAATGAGAACTAATTGGCAGATTGGAAAGAACTATATGATAACCAAGATCTACGCTTTTGATGGGAAAATGTTGACATATCTGATGAGAAATGGTATGATGTACATTATTCTATTACATTTTGTATCTACTTGATATGCACTATTATGACATGGGTAAAGTGTAAATGATACAGGTGACAAGACTACCTGACTGGATTATTTGATGACAAGTATCCAACCAACATTGTAGTGTGGTCCATATTAGGGTGTTGACCCTAATTATGAGGAGGGGTGGAGGCATTTCCCACCGTTTAACCTCCAAGCCTATAATCGTGGGAGGGCAGTGATAGACACGCTCCCCTAGACGTGTGATGACGATTTCCAGTTGCCTGCTAGGGAAGTTAGATCGATATAGTCAACGCTTCCACCATATTGGTTTTATCAGTGGTTAGATTGGTATAGCCGATGTCATAGTATATTGTAGCAAAGGATGGATAGGATGGGAGCGAAAGTTGGTTAGGAAGGATAAGAGATTATAAGTTAGATTGGAGACTCTTGATGGGAGGTGGTATCATTGCTTGACTTAATTTGATTGATATATCTATCTCTATTTTGTTATGCATTATTTTCAAAATCCTTGTGCCATTTTCACTCTAACTTCGGGACGAAATTTTCTGAATGAGGGGTGTATGTAATGCCCCACTTGATCCCATAAGAAAAATTTGATTAGTGTTTAATTAAACTGTAAATGATGACTTATAATTTTTTAGTATTATCTACACTTGTGAATTTGTAATTTTATTTTATTTTTACTGGTATGACTTTTATTATTTATTACATTTCTATTATGTCTTCTCAAATCAAATCTTAGATAAGGTATGGTCTTCCCTTATTTATTTCTAGATCAAATATCTATATTTTGTACACCCAACATGTCTTCTCAATTCAACTTGTAGATAATGTTTGACCTTCTCTCATTTATTTTTAAATCAAACATCTAGATTTTGTACACCCAATGTGTCTTCTCAACTCAACTTGTAGATAATGTATGGCCTTCTCTCATTTATTTCTAAATCAAACATCTATATTTTGTATACCCAATAAGTCTTCTCAAATCTACATTTTGTTCTTCTCCCATTTATTTTTGAATAAAATATCTATATTCATATATACTTTTGATCAGACATAGTAAGAAATTCAAGGTTAATAAATTAGAAGGATGAGACGGTAATCATGGAATTAATGCTAAGTAGTTGAAGTGGATGAGATGAAAAGATATAAAAGGGGAGGAGGATGAGAGGAGAAAAGAGGAGATCCTTGGTCTTGTTAGGCATTGGAGGAGATCATTGGTCTTGTTTGGCATTGGAGGAAACCATTGGTCTTTGTTTGGTATTGGAGGGTGTTGATTCCAACTTGGACACAATACAACTTGTTGGACTTGGGCTCGGAGGGCTAGGGAGCCTCTGGAGGTTCCCTAGGCTAGGGAATCAATCCTAGTTGGCTAGGAGGTAAATCCAGTCGGGTAACGCAGCAGGAGCATCTCAACATAAATCAAAGGGAATCTCAACCAAGCTACTGATACAAATAATCTTCAATTATTGATTACTCATATAAATGATTGAAAATGAAATTTCTTACTTAAACATGTGACAAATGGATTTTAATTGTATGTTATAATCAAATAAATGTTGAGCTAGAAATAGACTATTTTCCTTCTTAGTGTGTTTATTTGAAATGATAATTATAGGTTAGTTAAAGACCTAGGTTATGCATTCACACCCCAACCAATTTGTTGCTTTCTTTGCAAAATGAAATTTTGACAGATTTAGAGAAGCCATAAAGATACTTACTTGAAGTGGATGCTTTTCTTCTTCTACCAAATTTCTTGTTGATGATGATGTAGATAGTAGCGGAAGCTCCCTCTTAGATAGACTTCTTCAAGAGTGGTGTAAAGCGGTATATCACCTTGGATCCTTGATGATGATGATGATCAACGATGGCTTGATGATGGCTTCAAGAAAATGATGATTTGATAAAGTCTCCAACAATGTTGATTTGGATTCAACACCAAATATATTTTGAAGATAAAGGTCACCTTCTTGGTCTTGCTTTTCCTCTAGAAAGGGCTTTGACGTGTAAGTCCTTTGAGCAAGGTATTTGGTCTTCTTGAGATGGTTTCACCAACTTCCTTGTAGACTACTTCTTAAAAGATGATCTTCCTTCTTAGATCTAGGGTTTTAATCTTCATTGTAGATCCTTCGTCAATGTAGATCCTTTACTTTGCTTCGATGTCTTCTAGAAAAAATGATCCTTGTTGTCTCCTTTGAAGTTTGAATCTTGTGCCTTCTTCATAAACTGCCCCTTCTTATCTTCAACACCTTAGCTCTGATTCCATGTTGAGAAATTAGGGCTTTTATTAAAATTTATATTCTTAATAATTACTTGTGATTTCGTTATGCTTCTTTCACTTAGATCTTATCTTCGTTATATCATTATGTTCTTCATCAAGTCAATTATTAAATGTTCAAGAGACACAATGTTTAGGCTTTCAAGCGAGGGCCAAAACCTCTCCCACTTGGAGAGGAAAACCTAATAGTAATTCTTCTTATAGTCCTTCAATTAACGAGTACCAAGACCATGACAAATACCCTTGACACCCATATGCCTCCAACACCCTTGTCACTTTCTCTTTTAGGCTCCTTATGTTGATCTTCCTTTTTTGCACTGCAATGCACTAACAATAGGGAGATTCGGTCTCTATTCTAGCAACCCAAATAATGTTCTTCTATCCTTTTCCTTTCGACCTCTAAGAAATTCCTCATGGGCCTTCTATCTACAACTTTGATACCCAAGATCGAGCTCTTGCAGTTGCTGGAATATCCCTCCTTAATGATGTGTATACTTTTGAGTTTATACTGGAGAATTCACTCAAGATCGAGGCTTGTCTTATCGCTGATAGTAGTCTTCTTTTACACTCTATATTGCAGACTAAGTTGACCCTTCCTTCGCATACCATTTCAACCTTCCTTTCCGTGGTATATCCCTCCTCTTTTATGCACTGCAATCCACACTTTTATTACAGACTTAGACCCAAAACAAGAGCCTCTATTCCTGCACCATGTGTCCTTTATCCATCAATGAATTGCCACTTCCCTTCACACTAAAACTCAGACCTTAACCTCGCACTTGATTGCAAACCCTTGTCTGAATTCTTGGTGGTGAAGTGAGGCCGCAGTCCACTCTTATATAGGGATTGTCTCATTGCTTTTGGGCCGACATGATCATCTTAATGGTAGGCTGACTTGTTCAAGGGATAACTCCAACATATATTGAGTTGACTTTGTAGAGCGTAGTGACAAGGGTTTGGAGTACACTTTTACTTCAATAATTTTTTCTTGAGTCATATACTGAGTCAACAATGAAGAAGCACAATACTTTGATGCCATAATACACCTATTTGCAACAATATTGTGGTCTCCCAACAAAATAGAAAAATGTTAAGGTCGTTGACAAGTCAATGGCATATAACATTGCTGAATTTCTTAGTTCCAGTTTCACTAAGGAATATGATGCCCACTAACTAGAACAAAAAAGCTAGTTATGCATTGGCCAACATGTTATGTTACATGCAATTTATGGATCCAAACATGATTTATTAATGGAGCACTAAGAATGGTAACCCAAATTGTCTACACATATGGATTTGGCCCTCCAAACTTGCTAACATATGTTTTTGTGGAATTTGATACATATATTAGTCCACCATGGGACCATATCAACAACAACAACAAAAAAAAAATACTAATCCATCTATAAAGCGTGGCAAAAAAAAAACAAAAAATAGCATAGACCTTGACTAACATAAATCCCAAAGTAAAACCATATTGAAGACACCCATTGTCATTGGAATGGTTGAATAACAAGGCTTAACCTTCATAGCGATATCACATGTTTGTGCATTTGACCCTTCTTCTCTTTTAAACGCTATGCAAAACCGAAAAATAATACATTCGTTACACCTAAAAAAAAAGGTACTTAAATTCTTTATCAATATAATCCTTTATAACTCTTCTCAAATTAATAAATTTATTTAAAATATGGTACCATACCTACATATTCCATCTTTAAATATGCTTCGATATTACATTACATTTTTACAATATTTCTTATTGATTCAAAAACTAAAAAAAAATATACTTCTTCTACTAAGATACCAAAACTAACTATCTATATATATATATAACAATAACTAATTTTGCATTTATTCCTTTCTCAATTATTATAAGTGTTGTCTATCGAAACCACAAATTCGCGTGGACGAGAGATTTCTTGTCGAAATTCGGTAAATTTTTTTCATTTCAAAAAATCAGAATTATGAGTGTTTAAATCGTTTTTTGATGGTGGAAATAGATTCAACACCATCAAGAATCCATGGGGCACCCAAAATTTGACAGCTGTAACCTAGATTTTCAAAAAATTATGCCAGATTTTATCATAATCTTGTCGGAATTTCCATTATTTTCTAGATTAATTTGTGGGTTCTTTAAACTAATGTATTAGAGAAAGAAGTACTCCATTGAGGAATTCAACCCTACAACAAAAAGAGTACATTGAAGCTAGCATTCTATGGAGGGAAAAGACTTTTATTGGTCAATTAAGAAGCAACTCGCATCAACTTCGTTGTGAAACAAGAGGGTGGAAAAGGCCTAAAGAAGCTTGAGAAGAACAAGTGTGTACATTTTGCACGTCTAGGGCAATATAATCGAAAAAACATTTCATTTCGGAATGTGATGCATTCAAAAACATCAAAGAAAGTTATGAGAAAATGTTAGCATCGGTTTCTTGGCATTGTCTTTTCAGCCAAGAGATTGTTGGAAGGTTGGGCCAACTAATCATCAATTTCAATAAGAAAAGAATTGAATTGCAAAAGACCAAAAACAAGAATTAATGCTCCCATAAACTATTTTTAATCTCTTAAACCTGAAAATATCATTTCATTTCATTATATAAACCACCCTCTTCATTATTTAGACCTTAAAAAGTATGCTAATCTAAATTTTTTAAATTAATAAAAAAAAATATAATTTAAATATTAATAAAACAAAAATATAATTTAAATATTAAATAATAATAATAATAATGCCCATCTCAATTGATAGTCGAGCTTCTTCGCAAGTCATTGTGAAGCAACCAAAAAAAATTCATTGATTTGATTTTACCCGATTCATGATATCTCTGCGTCAATTCAAGAAAAGCTACCAAACACATAAATTTTGGCGTGGATTAAAAACATTCAAATTCAATCGAAAACTTCGAAATGGATTCATTTGAAAGTTTCTGGCATGCATGTTTGCATGTACGACCGAATACCGAGTTACTTGGGAAGACAGCGGCCTAGAGTAAACCGATGCCTGTCTGTGTTAAAATTGTACTGTGCTACGAGAGTACGAGTATACCTGTGGATTACACATGGCATTTACAAACTAACGGCATTACCATGAAGAAGGGAAAGAAGTTGCCATTGTTTCAAAATCTCCAACGCATAAAATACACAGTTGAGCCTATGAAGGACGATTTCACAGCAGCAGACGTGGCTGACAATTTCTGTGTAAGAAGCCTCTGTAAACAGGGGCAATTAAAGAAGGCATTGGGTGTTTTGCATGCTGTACATCACCCTATAGATTCGTCTACCTATGCACATCTGTTGCAGGGATGCATAAACAGCAGAGATACACCCTCAGCGGGCAAATTGCTCCACGCCCACATGATCCAGAGGGGTTTGAAATCCCATAGATTTCTCTCAAACGGATTAATGAACATGTATGCTAAGCGCGGAAGCGTGACGGAAGCGCGCAGAGTTTTTGACGAAATGATAGAACGAGATGCCTGTTCGTGGAGCATGATGATTGCGGCATATGCCAAGAACGGGAATGCTCGAGAGGGTTTGGCGATGTTTCGTCAAATGCAGCGATCAAGAATTCAACCCAACGAGTTCACTTTTGCGGGCGCAGTTTCAGCCTGTGCCAAATTGGGGACTCTGGAAGAGGGAATGGAGATTCATGAAGAGATAATTACAGGTGGGTATGGGTTTGATGTGATCATAGAGAATGCTTTGGTTGATATGTATGCGAAATGTGGGAGTTTGGAGGATGCGCGCAAAGTGTTTGACAAAATGTCTGAGCGAAATGCGGTGACATGGACTGCTATGCTAGCTGGATATGCACAGAATGGGCATGTTGATAAGGCGATCGAGCTGTTCAGGGCAATGCCTCAGCGCGACACGATGTCGTGGTCTGTTATGATTGCGGGGTGTTTGCAGAATGGACGTGTTGACGAGGCTCTGGAGTTCTTTAGGAAAATACCGGAGAGAGACGTGGCATCCTGGACGGTGATGATTGCCGAATTTGCACAGAGTGGGCGCAGTGTGGAAGCTCTGGAGCTTTTTCGAGAAATGCGGGCGTCAGGCGTGAAGCCAGATCCCAAAGCCTTTGCTAGCGTGCTTCCCGCGTGCGCCAACTTGGCAGCCCTGGAGCAGGGAGAGGAAATTCATGAGGAGATTAATAGAAGTGGGTGTCAATCAGCTGTTTTGGATAGTGCCCTTGTAGACATGTATGCTAAATGTGGGAAGATAGAGAAGGCACGCAATTTGTTTGACAATATGCGTCAGCGAGATGTGGTATCCTGGAATACAATGATTGCAGGATATGCCATGCACGGCCTTGGCAAGGATGCCATTAGGCTCTTTCAACAAATGGAATGCTTGGGCATAAGCCCAAACCATGTTACCTTTATTTGTGTTTTGTCTGCGTGCTGCCATACGGGCCTATTGAACGAGGGCCGGCACTATTTTGAGTGCATGAGCCATTACCACATCAAACCTGTGATGGAGCATTATGCTTGCATGGTCGACCTTCTTGGCCGTGCTGGGTGCCTCGATGAGGCAGAATATTTCATCAACAACATGCCAATATGCCCTGATGCAACTGTGTGGAGGTGTTTGCTCTCTGCCTGCAGGGTACACCGCAATGTAGACCTAGCAGAACGTGTTGCTGCACATCTTTTTCAGATAGATCCTGAAAATGTTGGGCCTTATGTGTTGCTATCAAACATATATGCTGCAGCTAATAGGTGGGATGACACTGAAAATGTGAGGAGGAAGATGAAGGATACAAGGGTTAAAAACACACCGGGTTGCAGCTGGATTGAGGTCAGCAAACATGTTCATGTTTTCCTCGTAGGGGATAGATCACATCCACAAACACAGGACATTTATGCAGAGTTGGATAGATTATCTAGGCAGATGAAGGCAGCAGGGTATGTGCCGGACACAAAATTCGCGCTGCATGATGTTGATGAGGAGCAAAAAGAACAGATTCTTTGCCACCACAGCGAGAAGCTGGCAATTGCATTTGGGCTTATAAACACAACTCCTGGGACAACAATCCGGATTATCAAGAATCTTCGAGTGTGTGGGGATTGCCACTCTGCTACCAAATTCATTTCTAAGATGGTTGGACGAGAGATTGTGGTGAGGGATGCCCACCGGTACCATCATTTCAAGGATGGATGGTGTTCATGTGGGGATTATTGGTGATGCTCGGTGAATAAGCTATTCAGAGACCTGCATAACAACAAGGATGCGTAGTTCCGCAGTTTGGCATTGCGATAAAGCAACTATTTATACTCATTCAGATATTTCTATACTAGATTGGGAAATGTTTATTCTAAATTGTAACGTATGCCAGAGTCTCGAGGCATAAATATATTTCTCAGGTATAACATCTTTATAATACATTGAATGTGATGACTTCAGGCATAAGAACTTTCTTCTTAGTCAGGAATTATTCGAATCTATTTGTGTACTGCTGTCCTTAGTGAGAAGCTGGCGATTGCATTTGGTCTTATAAACACACCTCCTGGGACAACAATCCGGATTATCAAGAATCTTTGAGTGTGTGGGGATTGCCACTCTGCTACCAAATTCATTTCTAAGATGGTTGGACGAGAGATTGTATGAGCGATGCCCACCGGTACCATCATTTCAAGGATGGATGGTGTTCATGTGGGGATTATTGGTGATGCTCGGTGAATAAGCTATTCAGAGACCTGCATAACCACAAGGATGCGTAGGTCCGCAGCTTGGCATTGCGACAAAGCAACTATTTATACTCATTGTCTTCTAAATATGTTGATATTAATTGAATCTTTCTATACTAGATTGGGAAATGTTTATTCTAAATGGCAACGTATGCCAGAGTCTCGAGGCATAAATATATTTCTCAGGTATAACATCTTTATAAGACATTGAATGTGATGACTACACGCATAAGAACTTTCTTCTTAGTCAAGAATTATTCGAATCTATTTGTGTACTGCTATCCTTGCTGCTTCTTCTCTTATATCTGACTGCTATCCTTGCTTCTTCTTCTCATATATGTGGATTACATTTGGTTGGTTGATTGTATTACAGTATTAAGTCACATGGTTTGGGTTAGAGTTCAAGTTTGCAATGATTATGTTCTATTCAAGTTCAAATTTTTTAGATGAGATTTGCCATTTGGTTTGTCTATATACATTTTTTCTATAGATACATATATTAATTTTTAGTATGAAATATCGCATAAAAAAGTAAGAAATCATCATCAATAAACATAAAAACTATTTTCATGAATTTGAAAACTACTTGGAAACTGCAAGTCTAGATTACAAACTTGAGCTGTGATGTGAATTTTGAGCTTGGACTTGGTCCATGACTATGAGGTTTGCCAAACCTCAAGTTTTTTTTGTTGGTTCACCAAATTTCGAACATTAAGGTTGAAGTTTGGCAAACCCTGTGACATAGTTACAGGACTTAGACAGATCATGTTGCCTTGGAATATGTTTTATCGGCAAAGGCTTTATGGCTTGAAGATCCTGCTAATATTTTACCACTTGGCTATCTTTTTGAATTGGACAAATATCATTTTGTGAGCTTGGTTTTCTTTGGTATTCAACATCCATTATTTGTTTTGTCATGAGATTGATCTTTCTCACAGTGTATTTTTGTCCCATTGGTAGATTCGGAACCCAATTATGTTCCAAAATTCTATTGAAACTATTGGTGTAATTTGTACATGTGGTCACAATTCATTTATATGTATCATTAAGTACTTGTAATCATGGTTTAGGCCATATTTTATTTCATTTATTGTATATTAAGTTTATGTTTAAGGCTAATCTAGTCAATTTTTATATGTAGGTCCAGTAACCCTCTTGTGTGTGTGCCCTTGTTAAGTGGGCTTATCACACCTCTTGAAGGGATGTTTCACTTGAGTTTTATAAATGCACAACTCAAGTTCTGATTTGTATCATCTTATCTCTTATCTTGTGATTTTTGATCTCAAATACCAAGTTTTTTGTTTTTTTTTGTTTGGTTCACGGACCTCGGAGATTGGTGATTGCTACATCCATGGAATATTTGTACCAAGACGATCCACCCGAAGGGATCACTCCCTGTCGGCTCATCCACAGAGCCTAACCCCGAGAATGTCAAGAGAATTGAACCGGTGACCTCTCAATAACAAAAGCGCTATAGTGACGAGGACTCAACCAATTGAGCTAACTCTTGGGGCTAAAATACCAAGTGTTTTAGGCCCAAGGGTACTTAATTTTGGCGTTTTTCTCCTATGATTGGCATATTTGTCTTAGTTGCATTTGTGTATTTCTATTTTCAACACTTGTGTTTGGATTTTGCACTCTCTCTCTCTCTAGTACACTTGTGAGGAGGATATTTAAGAATTTGGGTGAATTTGGTTACATTGGTTCTTCTGTTGACCCTTATAAATCTTAACTTGGGATCAGGGTAAGCATGAACCTTATTCTCTGAATTCTTTTAGCTGACCCAAAAACTTTTGGCTAGTGGCATCATTTTATAAGGTGGAACTAACATTTTCTTAGATCATGTTCTTTAGGGTTTCTAGAGATATAAACTCTAATTTAAGGCTATGCCTTTCTTTTAGGGTGTTCTTTAGCACTTTTCAACCTTATTTAAGGCTATTGCCTTCATTCCTAGGGTTACCTTGGGGGTTTTGTACCATTTGGATTAGTAAAAGCAAATTTATGAAGTCTTAATTTTTATAAGGAGCCTTCATCTTCTTGACATTGAGCCTATGGGTTCAAAATGTTTGTTTCTTTGTTTGAATAGGGACAACTATTGTTCTTGAGTTGATCAAATCACTGTGATACTTCAAGACAAAGGTCTATGGATGTACTTGGGGAGGTCATGTCTTGTTGAAGATGATGACAATTATGACCTCATATTTGAAGATCACGCACCCAGGATAACAAAGGCATGTAGGAAATTTGAGATACCTTCAAAACTCTCTTTGAGATTGTGAATGTTTCTTAGGTCAACTAACTTAAAATTTAACTCTCCAATTGCCAGATGTATGACGTGTTCATAAGTAAAGAGTATATTGCAAGGTTTAAAAACATGAAGGTTGACAGTATTGAAGTAAGAAGAAGAGACAAATTTATATTCAAAACTAATAAATATTGTCCAGAATAATCTCTCATCAACATCAAATCTTTTTCTCTTATATTCTGTTATCCTTGATAATGTGTTAAGGATCCTATAACATATACTCTTGAGGAGGTTTTCTATAATCTCATTCAACTTCAAGTTTCTTTGAGGAATATGGGTGAATTACTCATTTGAGAATAAGCTTCTCCCATGGTTGTCTCAACCTATCTTAAATCCAAGTTTGATCAGATTAAAGGGGAATACTCAAAATCCTCCAGGAAGAAAAGAGGCAGGCATATGTGGCAATTATTATATGGAGGACCATTCTTTCATGTCTTGCCTTGCTTGACTTTAGAAAATTAAAGAGCTTGCAATATCTATAGTAGGCATTAAAGACCTCTTCGATGAGAATGTTGGATCTTCTCATAGCCCACATTTGGCAGGACAATTTGCACTTTGGTATTCTACTCCTTAGCAAGAGTGTATTATTAACTTTGGAGCCTCCTTACACATGGCCAAACATGATCACGTCCTCTCTAATAATCGACATCAACACAATGGGGAGAAAGTGGTTATTGGTGACAAATCAACCATACAGGTTGTAGGTTGTGGTGATGTCCTAATTGTGGAAATTTCATACACTTGGGAAATTAATGCAAAAATGAAATTTCACCTTCTTCCGAGAAGGTTTCCTGGATTTTGTCCTTAGATTTTCGAGCCTTTAGGATTGTCACCCATCCATATACATGGGTAACCCTAGGAGATTTTTTTTGCATTCTAGCTGACCAACTAGTAGCCCTATTTTAACCCACAGGTAGCCAACCTCATATGCCTCTCATCCATTCTCCGTTCATTGCACTCATTGATCTAGCCTATTCATTCCATGAAAGGTGGGTCATCTATTGTGAGGTACTTAAACCATTTTTGCATTCAATTACTTTCATTTAATGTTTGAGATATTCTAGCACTGATCACAAGATGACATTGGGTTATATACCGCTATTGCTTGTGTTGCTACAAAATCTAGCAGACTTCGGAGAGGGAAACCCTACAAGGCATAAACTAGACCAAGAGACAACAATGGGGTAACGACTCACTGTCACCACAACCAAAGCCCCTTGCTCTTTATGGATTTTCACCAATGGGAGGACTCCTGGTATGTGAGAAGGTCGCCTAATCAATATTCCAATGTTAATATGTAAGATGAACTCTCTCAGAGCTCTTCAAGAAAGGCACAATTATTCCATACATTAGACATAGATAAACAAATATTCAACAATTAAGTGCACTTACAACCAAAAGCCTTATTTTAACAACCATTAGAAGGTATACAAATACTTGTCTACCTCTACCTAGGCAATACTGCCTTTATTTGGGCCTTGATCTACCAAAAGAAATGCAATAAAATCAATTCAAAACAACACAAGTATACCTTTCATTTAAAGAAGAGTCACCAACATCAAGCCAAGACGGAACCTCCAAAATCTTTTCTTTATTAGCAAAAGAAATTTCAATAGCATATACCCAAGCATGAGCTTCCCAACCATGAAAAATGAGAGCTATGTGGGTTTATTTATACAAATTGGGAGTGAATCCCAATGAAAACTGAGCCAACAAGTGGTAAAGTAGTGAAGATCACAAGGAGGTCGAATTCCTCAAGTGTATGAGAGCAATCTCCATGAGAAATCGAGCTGCCACAAGTGTCTTCTAGGTGGGTGAGAAAATCTGTTAGGTGGCAGTGTACTAGCTGTAGGTATTCCCTGTGATCTCCACTGGTTCCTTGAGATTGCCACATGTGGACTCAATTGTTATGTGTGGGAGACAAACTCCCTCAAAACTCTGCCTATTACCTGAGTTAAATGCCACCTTAAACTTGTTAATTGATTGTTGTACGTACTTGCTGTAGGTGATTGGCAGCGTTGAAGTTAGATTTGGTAACTGAACTGGTGTGTGAATTGGAGTGGAGATACACTAAGACAAGGGGAGTTAATGATCCAGATTTATGCATGAACACAATTGAATACACATACAACCATAAATACAAAGATGCAGCAGAAATAACACTTGATTTCATTAATATCAAAGAACTGAAATTCGTTTACAAACAGAATGGAAATAAACTAGCTATGGCGTTGGTAGCTTATCTCTGAGAAGAGATGTGGTGGCTATAGGCCTCTGAACTGTGTTACAATGAAGGAAACTGAAAAAACTGAAAGAAATAGTAGTGGGGCCCCAAGTGGAATAGGCGGGTGGCCACCAATATCCACCTGGATCATTCCTCCCCCCTTAGGAAGCAATGGTCTCCATTGCGTTGAGTTCCTCCATGAGATGAGGAAACTTCTGCTGAACTTGGTCCTTGGTGAACCACTTGCCTTGGTGCAGGAGTTGGCCAGCTATGGCAACCCGATACAGTTGGATCTTCTGCTAATGAGTGTTCTTGATTTGCATGTCCATGATACAATCCGTGGTAGCTTGTTCCATGCAGTTTGGGTTTAACTCTGTTGGTGTGAGTTGTTCTGCAATGTCGGAGGTGTCCAGTAGAGGTGGGAAGTAGGGCTGAAGGCGGTCCATATTGAATACTAGGTGTACGACCCATATCGGAGCGTGTGAAGCTTGCGGTGGGGTCCAACGTGGCGCTCCTTCTGCAAATGTAGCCACATTTTGTCGCCCACGTGGAAGTTGTGTGGCACTTGATGTTGATCATGTCATTGCTTGTACTTAGCATTGGTTTTTTCCAATATGTCATGAACCTGTTGGTGGATGTGCTGAATGTGCTCAATGAAGCTGTTCGCTTTGTCATCTTCAGACTGGACATGAGCCGAATTAGACTAAGTAGCCGCAAATGGCATGGCTACGTCAATGGGACATAGTGGTTGGAATCCCAAGCCCACCTGAAAGGGGTTGTGGTCGGTGGAGCTGTGGAGAGCTCAGTTATAACTGTGTTGTACATAGGGAAGGCTCTCATCTCGTGTGCGTGGATGCTTGGAATTGTACATGCGTAGAATGTGTACGATCATCCTGTTGACGACCTCTGCCTGGCCATCGGTTTGGGGGTAGAAAGCTGTGGAATTGGTGAGCTTGGTGTCCAGCATTGACCAGAGGCTGGACCAAAATGTGTTGAGGAACCTGTTATCCCGATCTGAGATGATAGACTGTGGGATCCCAAAGTGTACCCACACTCGTTCAAAGAAGAGTTTAGCAATGGCTTCTGATGTGGTATTCTTCTTGCAGGCCGTCATAATGGCCATCTTCAAGAATCTGTCGACGACCACGAAAACACAGTTGTTTCCATGTTTAGTAGAAGAAAGACCCGACATGTAATCCATGGAGATGGATGTTGAAGTTTGCAACAAGAAACAGTGAAATTGGCATCCAGAAACAACATGACGACACACACACGAGTGTGGGACTAGGAGGTTCAAGCAGCACCTACACTAAGTGTGGGACCACAGGTCTTAGCAGCACCTTCACTGGTGTGGGCTAAATTTGGTGCATGTCTATTTTAATTATCCCTTAATTAAAATGGACAATAATATGTAATCTTATCTCAAAAATACTTGTAATAGTTAACTGAGTGTGATAGAATCAGTTAGCTCATGAATTTCGAATTGAGGGCAGTTGGTGAGGCATGCAGAGTAATTCTAGTTGTAACATAGTTCGAAGTGCAGTTGGTGTATTAGTTAATGCATGTTGTAATAAGTTAACTCAGTTAAGCGAGGTAAAGTCAGTTGTGCTAGTTGTCACTGGTTATTGCACTAGTGAGAGATTAAGTGAATTAAATATTATTTAATTCACAATCAGCGATTTTCCATGCAACTGATAATTTACTATTAATAGTTGCATGCATGTCAATTCCAGTGGAGACCCAGTTGAGACTAAGGTGAAAGGGAAGATTAACTATCAGTTGTGATTATAGCAAACTGCCCAGATGCAGTTAAAACACCACAGGATGCCCATGATACTGAGCGTAGTGTAGGAAGACTGAAATTCCTTGTGAATAGGGATTGCATTCCTCATGAACTACGTGAGCAAGGTAGGCTGAAGACAGGCTGAGAATTGGCTAAGTGTTGGCTCGATTTTGTTTGGATCAGTGTGAGACGATAGGCAAAGTGCAAGAGATTCTTGTGAGAAGAATTGCATTGTATTGTTTCATGATTCCTTGTGGAATATACAATATATGATAGAGGGGTTTTGAGCAGCAAGCTTTCCTCGAGAAAATATATGTGTTGTGGTTTTATTTGCTTCTTTCTTTACTTGTTGTGATTGGCAATCATGTATATTTTTTCCGCAATTGATTTGTAGAAGCGATTCAGTATCTAGCTTTAATACATTGTTAGATCGGTTTGAATCCATGATATACATATATGTTGTATAATTTCCACATGGTATCAGAGCACAATAAATTACTGCAATAAAGAAGAAGATGAGTTTGTGACTTAATAGAATTCGAATTTGCAGAATACATTCTTGGTGCTACAGGCGATTCAAGATCGAAATGGCTTTCAATGGCTTGAGATTGGAGTATGCACTTGAGGGCAACTCTAACTATATTGCTTGGAAAGACAGGATGGAGGCAATACTGGAAGACAATGGCTTGAAGGAATTCATTAACAATGATGTTCCTAAACCTGTTGTGACAGATGCTGCAAATCGTGATGCATTGCAAAAGAAAGTTGCAAGGGCGAGGAGGATCCTACTGGAGGGAGTACGAGACCACATTGTCTCAAGCCTCCATGGAAAAGTGACTCCATATGCAATGTGGAAGGCTTTGACGAATCTATTTCAGAGCAACAGTGACCATAGGAAATTGGTGCTGAAAGACAAGCTCAGGAAGATCAAAATTGAGAAAGGCGACACTATTCTGGTATACATGACCAAGTTTGTCCAATGTCGGGATGAGCTTGGGAGTGTAGGAATTATTGTTGCTGATGATGACTTGGTGAGCCTAGCTCTTCTAGGACTTCCCAAGAGTTGGCACAGTTATGAGGACTCTGTCAATGGAAGGGAAAAATTGTCAAATTGGGAACGACTATGGTCGGATTTGGTGCAAGAGGAGTTTAGCTGGAATACCAAAGATGTATATTCATCTAAGCATGAAGATGAAGAAGATTGTGCTTTGGCTTCTAAGGTGAAGAAGGGGAAAGGAAAGAAATCCTATTCCAAATCTGAGACCGGTGAAGAAGGCAAGGAGTGTGACATGTCCAAACTGAAGTGTTTTCACTGTCACGAGCATGGACATTATGCCACAAATTGTCCACAAAAGAAGAAGAACAAGAAGGCTTCAGGATCTGCAACTGGTGAGGCTTTGGCCTCGCAATTTGAGCTTGACTTCTCGCTCATTGCATGCATGGTGTCAAGCGCAATGGGTTCGGTGTGGTACTTGGATAGTGGTGCATCTTTCCATATGACGGGAGACAAAAAAATTTTCGGTAACTTGGAGGAGAAGGACCTCCAGATGCATTTCAGAATGGGTGATGACAAAAGGTATAGCGCTACCGGGATTGGTACAGTTGCTTTCTAGAGACAATAAGGTAAACCCTTCTTTTTAAAAGATGTAATGCATGTACCAGGCTTAGCGAAAAATTTAGTTTCAGTCGCAATGTTGGGAGATAAAGGTTATGATGCGGTATTTAGTGAAGGGAAAGCATTCCTTCGACATAAAGCCACAAGACAAGTCAAGAAGATTGGGATTTGTGTGAATAATCTCTACATACTTGATGTGGAACTTCCAACCATGGGGAAGTGTGAGAAAGCAATGCAATTGACCCTTGAGAGGGAGTTGGATTTGCATGCAGGTGAGGAACTTTTGGTTCCAAAGAATGAACCTCAAGATGTGGAGCAGCCACATGCGAAGGATAATGGAGTCGCAGAAAACACTCAAGTAGAGAAATTTCGAACCAGATGGGCAGAGGGAGTACATGCAGCTATACCTCTAGGTGTGAGGTGGGGCGATGTGCAGATATACTCCCAAGAAGAAATTTGGGCAGGATTCATTGAGATGGTGTGTGTCTCATGGATCGAAACTGGTTACGAAGAGCCCACAATACAATAGTAGCAAGATCAGTTAGATTGATGCAGTCAGATGTTAGAAGGACATGAAATCAGAGTGACAGGTGTCAGATACTAGAGCGCAGATCAGAGTTGGCAGTAGTGCAGAGTGCATGGATGCAGATGTCAACAACGCAGAGAATCCAGTAGACATGTGCAATAGCTAGCAGCAGTCCAAAGACTCCGATGACAGATGCATTATACCGATTCAGTTGTTTGAAGGCTATTTAGTTTCAGAAGTGTTGCATGCAAAAGTTGCATGTGCAAGAAACACTAGAGAAGTGTTGCATGCAAGAGTTGCATGTCGCATGCGAGAGTTGCATGTCACATGCAAGGACATTCCTTTGTTATTGAGATGGAGTGTTGAAGTTTGCAACAAGAAACAGTGAATTTGGCATCCAGAAACAACATGACGACACACACGCTAGTGTGGGACCAAGAGGTCCAAGCAACACCTACACTAAGTGTGGGACCATAGGGCTTAGCAGCACCTACACTGGTGTGGGCTAAATTTGGTGCATGTCTATTTTAATTATCCCTTAATTAAAATGGACAATAAAATGTAATCTTATCTCAAAAATACTTGTAATAGTCAACTGAGTGTGGTAGACTCAGTTAGCTCATGAATTTCGAGTTGACGGTAGTTGGTGAGACATGTAGAGTAATTCTAGTTGTAACAGAGTTCGAAGTGCAGTTGGTGCATTAGTTAATGCATATTATAATAAGTTAACTGAGTTAAGTGAGTTAAAGTCAGCTGTGCTAGTTGTAACTGGTTGTTGCACTAGTGAGAGATCAAGTGAATTAAATAGTATTTAATTCATAATCAATGATCTGCCATGCAAGTGATGATTTACTATTAATAGCTGCATGTATGTCAGTTCCAGTGGAGACCTAGTTGAGACTAAGGTGAAAGAGAAGATTAAATATCAGTTGTGATTATAGCAAATTGCCCAGATGCAATTAAAACACCGCAGGATGCCCATGATACTCAGCGCAGTGTAGGAAGGCTGAAATTCCTTGTGAGTAGGGATTGCATTCCTCATGAACTGCATGAGCAAGGCAAGTTGAAAACATGCTGAGAATTGGCTAAGTGTTGGCCCGATTTTGTCTAGATCAGTGTGAGATGATAGGCAAAGTGCAGGAGATTCCTGTGAGAAGAATTACATTGTATTGTTTCATGATTCCTTGTGGAATATACAATATATGATAGAGAGGTTTTGAGCAACAAGCTTTCCCTGAGAAAATATCTGTGTTGTGGTTTGATTTGCTTCTTTCTTTACTTGTTGTGATTGGTGATCATGTTTATTTTCCACAATTGATTTGTAGAAGCAATTCAGTATCTAGCTTTAGTACATTGTTAGATCGGTTTGAATCCATGATATACATATATGTTGTATAATTTCTACAATGGATTCCCAAGGTCGACTAGGGGTAGGTAGCAGAGTATAGAGGCCTTGCTTCTTGATGGTAGGTTTGGCAATGGTGCAAGCAGTGCAAGATCTGATGTACTTCTTGACATCTTGTCGAAGGTTCGGCCAATAGAAATGTTGTTGCAGTACTGCCACTATTTTCTCAACCCTAAAATGCCCAATGACTCGACTGTAGTGCGCTTCCCAAATCATCTTGGCACGCTCGCTTGAAGGAACACAAAGGTGTCCCAAGTTACATAGCAGTGCATCCTGGACGTGAAAATTTGGAACTTATATACCCTCCAAGCGTGTCTTGTATGTGTGGCTGAATTTCGGATCGCTCTTGTAGAGAAGCGGCCAATCAAAAGTCTCGTGCCCACAAGAGTTGAGAACGGTGGTGAGTGCCACGATCGATGGTCGGCTGAGGTAGTCTACAACATTATTGGTGCTCCCCTTCTTGTACTTGATGTTCAAATGAAACTTTTACAGATATGTCGGCCACTTCTGGTGGTGATTGCTCTGCAACTTCCCTTGTGTCTGTATGAACTGTAGGGGTCGATGGTTTGTGTGGATGACCGTTTCCTTCCCCAAAATGTAATGGTTCCATTGTCGGTAAGCCTGCATAATGGAATACATTTCTTTTTCATAAGTGGGATACTTGCGGACTGTGTCGAACATTGTCTCACTATGATATGCCACTGGATGCCCCTGTTAAGTAAGAACTGCCCCAATAGCATAGTCAAAAGCATTTGTCTCGGTCTCAAATGGTTGTTGCAAGTCTAGTAATGTGAGCACTAGCAGAGGCGATGTTTCAATTCTACGAACGGCTTCTGTTGAGATTCTGACCAAAAAAAACTTGCTTTCGCTCCTCCCTTGGTGACTTGACTCAAGGGGCAAGTGATATGAGAGAATCCCAACACGAACCTGTGGTAGAAATTAGCAAGACCCAAAAAGTTGCGAAGCTCTGTTAGAGTGGTTAGATCTGGCCAATCCCGAATGACTTGGATCTTGGTTGAATCCACATGCACCCCCCATTCATCAATAATGTATCCCAAATACCAAACCTGGGTCATGCAAAAAGTGCACTTCTCTAAATTGGCACACAACTTGTGTTGCTACAATATTTGGAGGACCTGTTGGATGTGGTGGAGGTGCTCTTCCCAATTTTGGCTGAAGATCCAGATGTCATCCAAGTATACTACCACAAATGAGTTGGTGAATGGTCACAAGATATCGTCCATCAGTTTCATGAAGGTTGCAGGAGCATTCATCAACCCGAAAGGCATGACTAGCCATTCGAAAAGGCCCTCCTTGGCTTTGAAGGCAGTCTTTCACACATCGGAGGGTTCGATTGGTACCTGGTGATACCTGGACTTCAAATCGATATTGCTGAAATATTTCGCCCTTTTGAGTTGGTTCAGAAGGTCATCAATCCGTGGGATCGGATCGTATTCCGGACAGTGATCTTGTTCAATGCCCGATAGTCAATACAGAGTCTCCAAGTCTCATCCTTCTTCTGCACCAACACGATGGGGCTCCCACAGGGTGATGAACTCAGCTGGATGTGACATTTCTGTAGCAGCTCTTGAATCTGCCTCTTGATTTCATCGTTCTCTAGAACAGAGCTCTGATAGATCGGTACATTGGGCAGCGACGCACTTGGGGTCAGGTCGATGGGGTGCTTGACCTGACAGTGCAGAGGCACCCCTATGGGTGAGGTGAAGATGTCCCCGTACTCCTCCACGACCTTTTCCATTTGTTGTTGTCGTGTGGAGGAGCCCTATTTGGAGGTCGTGGCCACAATCTTCTTCTTTCCCTGAGGGCGGATCATTAGGAAAACATATTTCTCAGTTTTGGAAATGAGCTTACTGCATTGTTTTGTAGTAACCAAAGAGATAGCGGTAGGCGGTGGCACTTCAGGTATCCTGTACAACTTATTGCCCAAAGTAATAATAACAGTGCGAGGCCGAGACTCATACACAGCGTGTCGCTTCCACAAGTATGGTTGGCCTAATAATACATCACAAACATCAAGAGAAGCAATGTCACATAATACCTCATCCGTGAAGGGCTTGATGTTATAAGGAAGGCGGCACTGCTGGCTGACGCGAAGATCTCGTCCTTGGTGAAGCCACCCGATGGTGTACGACTGTGGGTGTGTTGTGGTTGGCAAGCCCAACCGCTTCATGACATTTGTTGAAATGAGGTTCTTTTGGCTTCCACTGTCGACAATGAACTGTAGTGGGGAACCCTTTACCCACATCTAGGAATGGAAGAGACACTCCTCCTCTAGATCTTCTAGTTCCTCCTTATGGATCTTCGTAGTGGCAACGGTGGCGTTGGGCTCCGCATTGATAATCTTCTTCCCTTTGTCATTCCCCTTGTCGGGTTATGATTCAGAGTCGGAGCATGCATTTGATTCAGAAGCACTCATCTCGGCCACCCGTGACTGTTTGGCCTGACACTCACTTGTGTTGTGAGTGGAGCTCTTATAGAACTCCCACCACTTTCCCATGTCCTTTTTCAGCTTTGCAGTGTTGTTCTTTGCTTGCGTCTTTGGCAAGTTGTCTTGGGTCACCATGCCTTGGCTTTGTCCTTTGTTCTATGGTTTGGGGGCACCTTTCCCTTGCTTTTGATTCACATATCCAAAGTCTCACTTCTTCTATTTGAATTTGTGCTCAATCTTGGCAGCATGCCGATATGCCGTACCAAGCGAGGATATGTCAAGGAACTCCATTTCTTCATGAATGTATCTGTGCAAACAACTGGAGTACTTCAGCACCAAATTTTTCCTTGAATCTTTGATAGCCAACTTTGTGCGCAGGGTATGCAACATATTTGTCAGCTCATGTACATCTTGATCCCTTTGTTGCCGCAGCGTAGTCCATTATATGTACTTGTCATCATAGCTCCTCACGAGATAATATTGTTCCTTGATGGCGTCTCATAAATAATTCCAAGTGGGTACGGTCGAGAACAAAGAGGGTTCCCCCTCGTCCTTTTTCTCATAGTAGGTTTCCCAACAGTCCTTAACATGGGGGTAGCTTTGAGGAGTGCAAAAATAATCTTCTCAAGGTCGGAAAAGTCATGAACCGAGAAATATCCTTCTAATAGATTCAACCATCTATCTACGATGTCTGCATCTATTTGGCCTTCAAATATGGGAATGTAAAAGTTTACTTGTACCTTAAAAGGAGTTGCGCCTCCAGAGTGGCTGCTGGATGCAAATGCGTTGTCGGTGGGCAGTCATTGAAAGATCTGGGCAAAGTTATCCATCATCGCGTTCCTTTTCTTTTTCGAGGGCTTTCTCGAACAATATTTTGATAGGGTTTCCTGCTCCCTCATTTTTTTTTGTCCCCCATGGGCGACCGTCGGGGTTTGCGAGGTTGATCTTGCAAAGGTTCAACCAGATCAAGCCCTAACTCATTATACCCCGACCTTGTTGAGGACATGCAAAGAAGGATCGAGAAAGAGTAGACCACTCTGATACCACTGATCCGGATTTATGCAGGAACGCAACAGAATACACATATAACCATAAATACAAATATGCAGCGGAAATAAGACTTCATTTCATTAATATCAAAGAACTGAAATTTGTTTACAGACATAGTGGAAATAAACTAGCTAGGGCGTTGGTAGCTTATCTCTGAGAAGAGATGTGGTGGCTACAGGCCTCTGAATTATGTTACAATGAAGGAAAAAAAAATGGTGGGGCCCCAAGTGGAATAGGCGGGTGGCCACCAATATCCACTTGGATCAGTTGATTCTTCACAAAATCTGCTGGCCAACTCCCACTAGATCAACTTCCCAATGTGTTGCCAAATTCATGAGGCATTAAGGAGGAAACAACATGTTTTTAAAAAAATTCGTGGGCCATCACTGGAAGTTGACTTGACCTCAAATTTGGCTTGGAATTAGAACCTCAAAGGTGGCCTCCAACTCATCATTAACTTTCCCTTTGACTTCACTTTTATTTTCCACCTCATTTCCACTCTTTTGACTTGTGGAATCTTTTTTTTCACCACTTACTTAATTTCTTTGATTTTTTCACCACTTTATGACACTAATATAGGAAAAGTGGGTTTTGAGGGTTTAGAAGTCACTTTTTAACCCTCAAAGTGGCCCTTAAAAGAATGTTGGGGTGGAGAGCGTGATTTTTGAGTACTTATGAGTATTATGACAATCAAAGTGCAATACAAGTAGTTATTAATATGTTGTTCAGAGTGAAATGAAGCATGAAAAGCTTCATGCTCACTCTATTAGAGATTTAATTGCATGTGATGTCTCATTTACTATAGAACAAATAATTGGATTTATCTACAAAGCATTTGGTTGAAGCCAAATTTGTGAACTTTGGTTGTTGCTTGGGATTCAAGACACAATCATTATGGCGGGGAGGGTGAGCAACAATAACGACACCATTTGAATTTCCAAACAGTTGTATTAACAATGGGGTGTTATAACCCAAGGTTAAACCCAATTTTGGAGTTAGTGAGCGTGAATTAAATAGAGTTGATAGTCCAATGTGTGGTTGACTAGTCAACTAAGGTAGTTTCAACTAGTTGGATTGGACCCACTAAAGTGGTCTTGACTAAATGGAGTAACAAAACCAATACAAAAGAAGGTCATGAAGGTGGTTTTATCTAATTTATTTGGGTCTAACTTAGATGATCCATGTTGACCATAACCACTTGGTTATAGGGCAAACAATTAAAAATTTAGTTTATGTATAAATGACCTCTTAAAGTGGTTTATTATACACTCAATTTTGTGGTGTCTTATGATGTTACTTGTGCTTTAGTGTAAGTTTTAGACCTTATAAAGTAATGCAATGCATATAAAAATTCCTAAAAAATAGAAAATTGTGGTGTCTTATGATGCTACTTATGTGTTATTGTAAGTTTTAAACCTTATAAAGTAATGCAATGCATATACAAATTCTTAATAAAACAACGACAATCACATATTACACAAATATTTACCCTAAAAACCCAATGTGGGAAAACCAACTAAAAGTTTAAAGTCACACCTCTAATTTTTATCATCAATCAACTTCATTGTTTATAAATATATGATCCCACAATAGCCAAAACCCCTAATGCATTAACCCGAATTAGATTACAACCATAATTTCTTAATTGTACTTACAAAACCATGTGCTAAACCACCATGCATCACAAAGATGCTAAAAGTGAAAACCATGTGCCAAAAACCTCCAAAAATATATGCCAAAAGCAACCCAATATATATATAATGAAAATATATAATACATGTTCAACATTCAATGCTATAATGATGTTTACTAATGTTACCAACTCTTCTTAAATTCTCTATCATCTACTTATATTTCTATTTTCCAACATAAGTTTCATTATGTCATAATTACAATCATAATTAATTTTTCCATAGAAAAAAGATCATAATTTTTATTAAAGAAAATAAAAAATACATTCTGTAAATACACCATGTGTGTATGCAATCTTGATCTGAAACATGTTCGATACAAAATACAAAAAATAGGGCACATAGGCCCGTTGAATAACTCCAATATGCCCAACAATTGGAAACCAATACAATCAAAATGTATCAACAAAACCTAACAAGGATGGCGTAGATCCCGCAAATATGGGTCAATAACAGACCAGGCTGAAAACCCCGAAGGGAGCAGTGAAAGGCTTCGAAGAAAAATGTGGTAGCTCCATAGAAAAGGTTGGCGAACCCCATTGCCAGCACCAGAGAGAAGTCACTGGTCATTAAAAAAAGAATATAAAGGGTTGTAAATCCCAAAAGAAACCCGTGAAAACTAATTTTCTAGAGACAAACCACCAGACAGGAAGAAGATGTGGCCGAGAAGAAAGAGAACCCACTTCACCAGATTTGAAAACCGCCAGACATGAAGAAGATGTCGGCGAGAAGAAAGAGAACCCGCTTCACCAGATTTGCAAACCGCCTGTGGCAAAATAAAAGGCCACATGGCCCAATACATGGAGCCGACATCTTACACAGACGACTAGGCAAGCGAATCTGCATTGAAGGACTAAAGCAAAGCGAGAATGTGGATGACACCGAGCCAAACCCCTTGTCAACCTGAAAGGAAACAACCGCACTACTAAAGAGAACCTACGAATACAGAGACACCCACCATAGAAGACGAAGATACACGGACTCCAAAATACTGTGAAGCATGGACTAGGGGGTGAGGGTGACAAGCGATCAAACCGCCGCACCCCCCACTCCATGCATAAAAACCACTCGCGAAAAGAGAAGAAACCAAAATAAAAGACTATTATTAGAAGAGGCGAAGGGAATCACAAAAATCAAGCAAGGATGGCTCGTTGATTTGCAAACCCTCCACTAGGGTTTCACCCTTAGATCTAGGAAGTTCATCCTTTTCACTATCCTAAATTATGTCATAATTATATCCATCAACATGGAAAAAAAACATATTGTAGAATATCTTAATTTTCATAATAACCTAATGACTTGACGGTCAATCAAAACTCAAAGACATAACCAATTATATGTACCCTAGTGACATTATATAAGGTATGAAGGAGAGTATTTAATATATTTCTTTGAATTTGATTTAATTGAAAGTTCTTTATTAAATATTTGATATCTAACAAATATACGTGTTCATGTGAAATTACATTTGATTTGTACATCTTCATTGTAATAGTAAGAATAGTCAACATATGTTTTTGTTTTTTTTTTTTGTAAGTTGACGTGTTTTATTAAGTCAAAGCAGTTACATTGTGAGGTGCTTGAGTTCAAAAAACCAATGGCCTCATTCCTACTAGATTTGTTGGCTAGATGGTATAGACAAAAATGTACTGATAATAACAACAAAAAACATACAATCTACATACAGGTCGCCTAAGATAACCAAACCTACCAAGTATCAAAACACACATCACTAACATTCTTAACCAACTAAATTACCCAGAGCCGGGTCATCAGGATCATTGCCACGTGGTAGTCAGAAGCCTTCATGGATGTGGGTTTCCTTATGAGCCAACCTGCCCTCCAAGTTGTTTAACCGCTCTTGAAGTTGCTTCTGACCACATCAAAGGGAGACTAACCTATCCATCATGTGCCACTGGTTATGTTGGAGATCATTCAAAAGGGCAATGACTTCATTGTGATCATCATGTTTGTCACAAGCCAGCTGCTCCAATGTTGTCGAGACTTGAAATATATGTGTCTCTCTCAAATCAAAGGGCGGGGAGAGGTCCACGCTAACAAACAAGGCGACTATTGCTGGTTGACCCCCTCCTCATCGTCTCGTTTCTCGACCTTGTGCACTGCCCCTTGACACAGGGGCCCTAACCTTTCTGGGCCCTACCTCGCTGCCTCTGTATGGAACCCTACCTGTCGTCGCACGCTGTTCTCTAGCCCCCTACTCCACTATACACTAGAGCCCCAACTTCCCTGCCAACGAGCACAAGGTGCCTCACCAGCCGCTCGAATTTCCAAATACCTCTGCACACAAAAGCCCCCCTGTAATGGCCACTCTACCACCCTAATCTAGATAACTCGCTCAACAAAATCGGCCCACTTGCACCAACACTGCCAACCGACTTTGTTACATAACCCTCCATCCACCACTTGCCACCCAATCTTTACCACTGAGACTAAACAACCACAAGCACCTAGTGTAGGAACCGACTTCCACTCCGGTGTCTAATTGCAAACAAGAGAAGACACACGACCCAATTTGACATCACCCCCAATGTCAACGGAGACCCCAACTAGGCCCCTGGACTCACTAAACACATCCACAAAACCCCCACCAAACCACGACCAACAAGAAATAAAAACACACAGAAATAAACTACTTGAATCAGAGAAGACAAAGTTGATGCCCTAGACTACATGAAGAACACCCCAATGCCACTGAGCTCCACACGTATCGGCATCAAAAGCTTCCTCTCGTCTAGTGTCATCCCCCATGGACCAGGGTCACATACAATTATGGCAGAAACCTCCTTACTAACTGAAACTCCAACATTGCATCCAGCTGTGTTGTTTACTGTTAATCTCTCAACCCAAAGTGCAGGGAAAATATGAAATTGGTAGCCCCCCTACTCTCTGCATACTCTACTCACCCTCGACGATTGAACTCCCATTCCCTATAACTGACCAACAAGAACCTCTCCCCACCATCTTAACCAAATAACCTCACTACCTTCAGAATGTTCGTAACTCGCCTTCCAATCGAGGCTTTTCCAACACACCAATGCATCAATTGCCACTTGCGCGAGGATTAATGACCCCCATGAACCCTTGTCCCATCACATAAGGGCTTTGTTATTGAAATATTATATTTTATGTATTAGCTAGTTTTAATAAGGTATAAGAAAGTTGAGTTAAGAAAGATATTTTGTTGATTTATGTGTTTATAGTCAATTATATTTTGTTCTAGTTTTTTTTTAACCATATTTTTATATGTTATTAATAAAATTAAAAATAAATTCATTAATAGTAGCATAGCTATATAAGTTAAATGATTGATTAATATTTATAAGCCTAGTATCATTGAAGTTAAATTATATTCTCCTATAATTAAGTGAATTTTTTTTTAATCCTAGTTTTTTTATAATATACTTTTTTATTTACTTTCTTTAATCTTACTCGTTTTTACATAGATAATTATGAAACACAATGTGATATTGTTAAATAAAATAATACATAAAAAAATTAATTAACTATTACCTTAAGTGTTAGAATTTAATCATCCTTATATGTATAAAGATAACAAGAATAGACCCTCTTTATTCAATTTCATTCATCTATATAATTTAAAAAATAATAATAAAATAAAATAAAATAAATAAATAAATAAATAAATATTTTAATATGTATGCATTTTGTCAACAAGAGATCATCGGTTCCAATCCTTGGATGCATTTAAAATAGGCGTAGTCTAACAATGCTACGAATTGATTTTTTCGGCTACCGTTTTTTGATCGTCCGACACATTGACACCATCGGCTGACAATCGTTTCCGTTTCCATTCTTTCTCTGTCTCCCTGGCCGTCTTTGTCCGTTAATGCATGCCACCTATACGCACTTTATCTGCACTTAAACTACAGTTCTCTGTGCGATTCAAACCTCAATGTGGCGTGTGCCTAATTTAAACTCCATTGTCTACGTGATTCAAACTCCATTAGTTGCGCAATTCAGCGGAGAAATCAAAATGCAGATAGACAGAAAAAGGTAAGATCGGACGAGGTGAAGGCTCTGAATCGCTATTGTTGTGTTTGGAATTTTTTTTTGTAAGAGGACCACCATTGTTGAAGTGTTGAAGGAGGCGAAAGAGGAGTGGGTGGGAATGGGATTTCTTTTTATTTTTTCGATCTAATAGACAAAGAATTATTTATTTATCGGGGGCTCTTCTTCTGGGGACGGGTCTGTAAAGCATAGATCCACGACCTCAAACGATCTCCTATCAGATTCTTAATGCTTTCGTGTTCTGCAGATCAGGGGCAGAACTCAGATTTTGTGCCCTCTTTCATTGGCAAACTCTATGGTGTTTTTTTAAAACCCAAACTTACGCATCACTTTGATGAAAAAAGAATAAAGAGAAAATTAATCGCAACTATTTGTATATCCTCAAAAATCTATCCACAAATGTGCTAAATGCTAAACTTCAAATGCTAAAACTTTTTCTCAAAGAAACATAGACATTACAGGAGATTAAATTTTTTTAGACAATAATACAAAAATGTAAATTTAACGAAATCTAATTAAACTAAATCATCTTCTAAAATTCAATAGTACTAATAATTACATTATTTCAACATAAATCCAGGTTGTAGATAAAATGTTATAGAGTATTGCCATATTCCAATAGAAATATGGCAAATGTGCCCTATGTTATGTTACCAATCAACTTCACCACCTTTTAAATAACATTTTGTAACTTGTATTATTGATGACTGTATTTACTGAGCAAGGTCCCGAAATACTATTCAACCATAGAAATAGTCTCAAAAGTAGAAGAATAAACCACATAACCTAACCTAGACCAGGTAACAACTTAATGTAAATATGATATGTTCATATGTGGTTACATAGGCACAGGTTCAGAACGGTTTTGATCACCAAATCCTTAATTTAATTGTTGGAAATGGAGTAGCCATCTCGGTAATTATAGAAGTGATGGAAACCTCTGCTTATTTCAAAAACATGTTTCTTGGAAGAGATTGGAGCATTGTTGTACGGTCTAAGAAGATCCCTATTTAATTTTCTGATCATGTCTTCGATCATGCCATTGATATGAGGGAGAGCATCTTCCTCTGTTGATCCTCTGTTGATATCATGCTTTCCCCAGAAGAAGAGCCCCCATCCCCACCCACTCCTTCTTTGCCTCCTTCAACATTTCAACAATGATGGTACTGTTACAAAAAAATTCCAAACACAAGAAAAAGGATTCAACGCCTTCCCCTCGTCCTTGATCTTATCTTTTTCTGTCTATCTGCGTTTTGATTTCTCTGATGAATTGCGCAGCCAATGGAGCTTGAATGACGCAGCCAATGGAGTTTAAATTAGGATTGAATCATGCAGAGAACTATAGTTTGACTGCAGATAAAGTGCATGGAGGTGGCATGCATTAACAGATAACGACGGCGAGGGAGACAGAGAAAGAATGGAAATGGAAACGGTTGTCAGCAAAAGGTGTCGACGTGTTTGAGGATAAAAAAAGAGAATAAAGCACTTAGCATCTAGACTGACGTCTTTTAAATATATATATATATATATATATATATATATATATATATATATATATATATATATATATATATATATATATATAAGTTTGATACACTGAAAACAATTATTAAAACTTAAATCTATAATATTTTAAATTGTAAAAATATTTTTCACTTATAATAAATAAATTTAAAAAAAGGATAAAAATTGCTTACCAAGACTTCTACGTTCATAGTCTTATACATTTATTTGATGGAACTCAAATAAGTGTGCAACGATACCATTGCCAATGACATGTGTGCACGTTTTCCCCACCTCACAACCTATCCGATGCTTTTAATTCTCTCCCTGTCTATAATAAATGGGCCTTCCTTGAAAGAAAGTTAAAAAAATATTCATTCATTATTATGAAGACAATGCAAGAATGAATATATATATATACGAAAAATTACAATTAATGAAAAATAATTATTGTTTATTAATTTTAAATACATAAAGTTAAATTAATTATTATTTAATTATTTTAAATGATGATGATGATTAATGTCCATTAAGATCAATGCGGCTTATTAGACTTCAAGAAAGGAAAAAAAATTTAAAAGATTGATCAAAGAGAAGGGAAAGAAGCGCTCCAAGATCGCTATAGGTGGGTTCGCTTAATAGGTCAAGATGATTGGAAGGATGACAGATGTTAGGGAATTGAGAGCGGATGTGAGCAAGAGCTAGGCAGTCTAAAAGAAAGTGTTTTTCATCTTCCACCTGCTTAGTATCGCAAATCTGACATATTCTATTGTTCCAGGGAGCCTTGGGAATAGACCACCGCCCAGTCTCACTTTGAAGCTCATGAGAATTAGTTCTTATCCTACCAATGTTCATTTTTTTCTTAGTGTTGGTCAACATAGAGAGGTAATTTTGATTATCAAGGGTGAGGTTGATCACTTCCTTATAGTATCTTAGCTTCCATTTACCCTCCAACTCTTGTTCTTCCCACAACTATTCCTTAAACTTGGAGGTAATAGTATTTTTGACCCTATATTTTCTTCCCATATTGAGCTCCTCCTTAATTTCCCAATGGTTGAGCCAAGACTAGGCATCCTTATGCCACCCGCGCTTGAGGCGAAGGTGGTGGTTTTGACTAAAGTTAGAAGCAATTTTAGGGAGCCTTTTGGATTCCATGTTATAAAACTTTTTCTTATACATAAGATATTTAAACATAGTCATACTTTCAATGGGGGACAAACCAACTTCGATCAAGAGGATAAGATAGGGAGTATTTCCCTTGATATTGAGGTTGTAGGTTCTGAATTGCTTTTGAATCATCTCACTCTTTCTCCATGACTCTCTGGATATACTGCAACCCCAAACTTCACATCCGTATAATACAATAGGGGTGACAAGAGTCTCAAAGAGGAACCTCTTTTTACTCCAAATGTAAAGATCAGCCGCCTTACAATTGTTTTCAAGTTCATAATAAGTTTTCCAGCCACCAATAATCCTTTTCTCGATGCTATAATTCTAGTTGAGTTGATGAGGGAAGTCAATGCCCAAATATTTATAAGAAGAAACCTGCTCTAAGCACGAAACCACCCTGGGTGATCTTTTTGGATTTAATAATCATGACTTTAGTCTTGTCAGTATTAACCGTCATACCCATCTTGGAGCAGTAGGCCTGAAGAGTCTGAAGCTATGTGTCAAGGTCATCATGGGTTTTTGCAAGAAGCACGATATCATCGACATAGAGTAGAAGAGTAATGAGAACACCAACAAGCTCGATGCCCTTGCATCCCGTAGTTTCCAGACACTCTTCTAGCTTATTAATGTATATGCCAAAAAGGGTAGGGGATAGGGGACAACATCGCTTTACACCGATATTGCATTTAATGTCTTTAGACCACCCCTAGATGGTCTTAAGCTTGGCAGTGATGGTCTCATAAAGACGAATCACAACAAACCTCAGCTCAGGAGGGACCATGATCTCTTTAAGTCTCTCCCAAAGCTTATCACGAGGAACAATGTCGAAAGATTTTCTAAATTCCACAAAACAACAAAAGAGATCGAATTTACTATTGCGACATTCCTCCACAATGATTCTGAGAGTGACAATACGGTCAATATTTGAGTGATGTCTCCTAAAACCAACTTGTCCTTTAGCTATTTTTCCCTTACTTTCAAGCCAAAGGCTAACCTTCTTTTCTAAAATGAGCCCATAAAGTTTGGCCAGGATGTGGCTGATCATAATGGTCCTGTAGTTAGATGGAACACTTTTGTCCCCATTTTTAAAGATAGGCACAATAAGGCTTTGCGTCCAAAGCTGAGGGAAGCCATGCGTTACAACCAAATTGAGAAGCTTGTGGAGATGAGGAATGATGATATATCTTCCCATTTTAAGGATCTCAGCTTGGTATCCTTCAATATCTTTAGTTTTCCCATTAGCGAGCTTATTGATACCAGACTCAATGTCATCCAAAGAGAATACATCCTCCTTTATTGGAGTGATTAGGGTGGTGCCCATAGTGTCTGGAAATTCATACAACTTCTTAAGATAGTTGTCCCAATGCTCTAATGGGATAGAATGAGTATCTTTGGCTTTACAAGTAAGCACATTCTCCCAAAATTTTCTCGGCGCAACTTTAGAAAGGTGGAGAAGATAGTCTTGTCTTTTGTTAATATACGACCGCTTCTTCCTCTTGATGAGATTTTTGTAGATATTGATGTTTCAAAGCTTAATGATTTCATTAGGAGCGTCTCTGATCGCTTTCTTGGAAATTTTACAATCTTTGTCATACCATGGATTGGAGGTTCTATTAGTCTGTTTAAACGAGATCTCACTAGAGAACTTGCTAATGGTATTGGAAAGGATAGTAGTGAAATGGTAATTGATTTGATAAATTTTATTGTTATAAGTTACGGAGCCTAAAACCCTCTCTAAATCCCTTACGAAGAGGTCATATTTACCTTTATCGAATCAAATGTGTCTTTTTCTTTCATTGGTCTCTTGCATGTGGGTGGTATGCATAGAAAGATTGAGGGAAAGAGACAGAGGTCTGTGGTCAGAGTCAGGCTCGAATCCATTAAGCAGCTCACAGTTTCTAATATGGTTGAGGATGAGGTATCGGAAATCACATAATCCACGACACTGCTACCAAACCCATGGAAATTACATGTCATCTGACTGGAGAGGGGCCACTTGTTAATACCATTACAAATAATTATGTCCTAGGAATTGCAAAGCTTGAGGAGCTCGGTGCCGAATAAGTTTTTTATAATGTCCCAAGGTTTTCTTTTGAATTTATTAGCTATGTTATTATCGTCATCAAGCCACAAGGGGTTGGGGTTAGAGTTGTTACTTAATGTAATGGCTTGGTTAGAAATAGTTCTAGCATTAAAGTCTCCCAACAAAAGGGTATTACCTTCATTCCTTGAGTTGAAGATGTCCTTTTCTAAATTATTGAAAAGACAATTATTATCCAAGTTCTTCTTCTTATAGGATGTGGATTTGATAGGAGCGAAATAACAAATAACAAGAAATATCTTACTAGTGGTAGAATCAAAGATTTCAATCCAAATGTACTAGTTGAAGGGTTCGATTTTATGAAGTCAGATGTGAGAGGAAATAGTGGTCCTTATATAGCAGACTATACCACCAAAACCCCTCCGAGAGGATTTCTTATTCCAAGCAGACCAAAGAGTGAAACTGTGAAGGTGAGGGACCCTAAATTCATCATGCTCCCAAGTTTCAACTAAGAGAATAAGGTCGATATCACTCAGGATCCAACTTAACATAGGACCTTTAGACCATGGAAAGCCACGACATTTCCATAAGAGGATCTGGAGTGATGCAAGTCCCTATTTATCACTCGGGCATGAGACTTTATTCCCAATAATAGCTTTCCTATTCCTAATGATAGCCCATTTCCCTGCCTTTCTTGCCTCCTTGACCTTTTGGACTTCTTTCCTAAGTTCAGCTTGGTCTTCAGGAATGGGATATTCATTTATAAAGATTTTTGTTCCGTTTAGGCTTGGAGATTTCCTGAGTATATTCAATTTATGTTCATTACATCTCACCTTGACACGGATGAGTCTGTGTTTATGCTCAAGAATCTTTCCGACCCTTATTTCTTCCGTGAGATAAGTTGTAAAAAACTAAATAATAAACTCAATCATATTTATTTGAGGTAAATAAAAATATTACACAATAAGTAGTCAAATTAAATAAATAATTAAATATTGAAATAATATTTCAAAAAACATTTGAAAATAAATATATTTTATTAAAAATTATATTTAAAATGAATATATTTTATTAAATTTTATATGTAAGTCTTAGGTTAATTTAAATGGCTTAAAGCTAGATGCAAAGTTTTTTGATATTGTTGCTTGTTGTTCTTGATCATGGTGTTGAGTCCCGAATTTGCCTCTTTTCCATACACTTTTCCATATCTTTTTCACTCACCTAAACCTCCAAAATTGTCAATATCATGTGCAAAAGGGTATCTAACATGGTTTTTAATTATGTTTTTGTGTTTTCTATTTGATTTAGATTTTGTTCATACAGCTGCGGAAACTTGTCACTTTCCGTAGCTGCTGCAACTTTCCGCAGCTATTTTGTGGAAATCTATGCTACAGGTGTCTACGAAGGAAACGAGCCACATGGGCAGGCTAGGAATGACGAGGACATGGTTCGGGTCCTATTGGTTCAAGTAAATTCGTCAAAGAAAGCCGCGGTCAAAGCCATCCACGTGGAAGTCAACTATGGAGTTCTATGTCGGCTGGACTCTGTTTCGTGGCATATAAATATCCATACGGCCGTTTCCAAGCTTGCGGAGGTTAATTGACATCTGTGCAAAGTTCTGGAGTTGAATTCAAGCGCCCACCTTCCATAGATCCGTTTTCCAACATGGCCATACTCCTATATCCGTGGCCGTAGTGGTCTACGTGCTGGCTGCTATCATAAACTTCAGGAGACAGTTACATTTTATTGTTTTATAAAGAGCGTTTGCATACGCACGTAGAGTTAGTTGTTAGTTGATCATAGTTGTTGAGTTGTTAATTGATAGTTGATGTGCGTACTCTGTTATGTAGTGATTACGCTGCCTTGAGCCGTAATACACACCAGAATAACCGGTTTAATGCAAAAGACTTGCTTTCAATTTAATTGTGTTATGTGGGATCGTATCGAGGCTTGTAGAGGGCCTCACTGAGGTTCTATTAATGTATATATATTTCATTTCATTTCTTTTAAAAGTCATTGTATTATAATCCATTACATGTTCATATTTCATAGTTGCTTCATTTCTGTTCATACATTTCTATAATTTCCATTGCATTCTTGTCTTTCATGTTTTTATGATTGTTAAATCACTCATCAGTTTTCTTGTGCAGGTTTTAGGTAGACAGCCCGGGGCATTTTCATAGTATTTTAGCTAATGATATGAGACTGACATTATTCTGCTGCTAGTTTCCTTTTCATAGCATTTGTTTAACTTCAGTCTTGCCTTGTACATTTCAGTTTTGTTTATCTGATTCAGTAGTTAAATTTAAATATATTAAGCTACTCATAGTGTCTTCGGTTACCTCCGAAAGCCACAGCTGGACTGATGGTGAGGGGCTGCATGATGAGATCTGTAGTTTAGTATTAGTTTCCTTTATGCAAAATTAGATATATTAAGCTGCTCATAGCGTCTTCAGTTACCTCCGAAAGCCACAGCTGGACTGATGGTGAGGGGCTGCATGATGAAATGTGTAGTTTAGTATTAGTTCCTTTTCTGCAAATTTAGATATATTAAATCATGTATGACATCTTCAGTTGCCTCCGAAAGCCACAGCTGGACTGATGGCGAGGGATGGAATTATGTGTGTATGGTTTAGTATTAGTTTACTTTCTGCAAATTAAATAATCAGTTACACAAGTTGTTTATGATTACTTCCGCAAGTCATAGCTGGTCTAATGATGAAGGGTCAAAAAATGAATTGATGTAATCTGATTTAGATTTATTTCATTGCAATTTTGAATTTCCATAAGCGTAGTTTCTTTTGTGTTCAGTTGGCAGCAAGAATAGTTTAGTTTTCATATTCACTAGTTTCTTGCTTTGATTCATTAGATTAACAGCACTTTCCATTTCAGCAGTTTACTTTCTTTTGTCATTTGTAATTTCAATTTGCTTTTAAAGTTTCGAGATTGGTAAATCATTATAGGGGATATCACTTCCTTGAACAATTATAACCAAACTTGTTTTTCACTTTAGAATTTCCATTTCACCTTAGAAAGACCATAAACGACTAAAAGTTAAGAAAGAGGTTATCTTGCACATATAGTGCGCCGCACTTCATCAGCTTACGATTCCCGGATTGACAATTAAATGCAGCAATTTAGGACACACTAAATTGACCAAACATTTTGGCGCCGTTGCCGGGGAAGTGTAACTAGGTAGCCAATTTCTTAAAAAAAAAAACAACATAAAATCATAAAAGAAGGGAAAACTTGATAACTTCTTGAAGTATGCTCTCCTCTTGCACCTAGTGTGATCTGGAGGATCATAAAAGAGAGTTATTGGTTTAGTAATTTCTTAAGTATGCTCTCTTCTTGCACCTAGTGTGATCTGGAAGATCAGAAAGAGAATTATTAGCCCAACTTTTTTAAAAAAGAATAAAAAAATGACATGCATAGAACAAGAGATTATAGGGGAAGGTTTATAGCTAAAGCCAAGAGTTCGATTTTCACAACTCCATCTTCTTCAAGGCATAGACCAGATTCACCACCATCTACCCCTAGCCTTAAGATTTTTGGAAGTCAAAGAACAACTGAATTAGAGGATTCTCCTATACCACCTACTAAAACCCACTTAGAAAAAAAAGAAACTTTCTCTCATCCTTCCTTGGTAGAAGAACTAGAGGACTATAAGGACTCTAAAGAAACTATCATGGCAGAGGAAGTAATAAATAGAGGTGGAGGTAGAGGAGGAGGAGATAATGGAGATAACAATGGTGAAGGAAATAACGGTAGAAATAGGGACAATTTGCTTGGATTCCCTATAGTTGATGAGGAAACTCATGCAACAATGAAAAATATCTCACCATCTGTTCTTCCTAACTTTTATGGATTGCGAAGTGAGGATCCTGAAACATTTCTGTTTGAGTTTGAAGTTGTGTGCCGAACTTATGACTATATGGAAGACTCTCAAAAACTCAAACTATTTCCTTCAACTTTGAAGGGAGCTGCTTTGAAATGGTTCATGGGATTAGCTACTCAATCTATTAGGACTTGGAATGATTTGAAACAAACATTTTTGGATAGATACTTGGACTATTGTATGCCCACCAATCACAAGGATGAGGTATTCAAAATGATGCAAAAAGAAGATGAAAATTTGGAAGACCTAATTGAAAGATTTCAATACAACTTGAAAAGAGCAAAGATGAGAAACTTAGATAATGAAACCTTGAAAGCCCTCCTATTAAAATCCATTAGAGATGAATGGATAGACATTTTAAACATGATGGGTAAAGGAGACATTTCTCAACTCCCATTTCATGATATAACAGAACTATGTATCCAATTCTCAAGGGGAAGATCTAAAACTGGAAAAGGCCTAGGGATTCTTCTCTTATTAGGGCTAACAAATCTGCAACTGGATCAGTAAGTAGGGCAGAGATTGGTAATATGCTTGATGAGTTTAAAACTGATATCTTAGGGGGTCTTAGTGAACAACTAGACACCCTTAAAATCCAAAACAAGTAGAAAGCAGAAACAGATGCTTTAGCCATCTTTTGTCCGAAATGTAGAAAGAAACATGCTTTAAGGGAATGTTCCTTGGATGCAAAAGTTGTAGAAACATGTATGATTTGCTCAGAAAATCATGAGATCAAGGATTGTCCTTCAATCCCTGGACTCAAAGCTGTTTTTCAAGAAGATCCAAATTCAAGAGAATCTCTCTGTTTTGTCGCAAGGAGACCTTGGCAGGGACAACAATCTCAAGGGTTTAATAACCCTATGAATCTTCAAACCCCACCAAATTGGACTCCTTGGCAACAACCTTGGCCCCAACATCAAAATTCATATCAGCCATGGGTACAAGGGATGCAAAATCTTTATGGGAGATTTGCTCAATTTTATCAATATCCTCCATCTTTTCAAAATCAACAAGCTCCACAATTTCCAAGCCCAAATCCACAACTTTCATTGCCATTTCCACAACAACAACTTTCTCAACAAAATACAAATCCTCAACTCATGCTCCCATACCAACAGAAGACAAATCAACTTCCAGCTCAGCCATTGCCAAATCCTAACAATAAGAATCCTCAAACTACTTATATGGTAGAAGGACAACAATTTCCTACCCATATGATTGTTCCTCTCAACGATGTACAACTCAGATCTGGTAGAGTTTTAGAAAAACCTTCTATAGACATTCAAGAGCAAGATACCTCTGAGGAGGACTCTCTTCAAGTCAATAAGGGTTCTGAGGAAGAATCTCTTCAAAATTTAAAAATTCAAAAAGAAAAAGAAAAGCTAACATCCACAACTCCTATAGTTGAGCAACCTGTATCTTCATCTACACCTCCTTTCCCGGAAAGACTACAAATTGATAAGGGGGTGGAAAAACAAATCTTGTTGCCTAACTATGACTTTATAGATGAATTGAAGAATGTTTGTATCAAGATTCCATTGCTACAAGCCATTCGAGAAATTCCTATTCTAGCAAAAACCATAAAGGAGTTGAGTTTCAAAAGACCAGGAAGGAAACTAAAGACACAAGAAGAATCCACCTGGTAGGAAAGATTGCAGACATTATGATGGGAAAAATTACTATGCAGAAGTATGTAGATCCAGGAAGTCCAATTGTCAAGACACATATAAATGGGATAGAAATTCCAAACACATTGATTGACTTAGGGGCTGCTATCAACATTATGAGTAGACAGACTATGGAACAGTTAAAACTTTCTAACCTTCTTTTTACACCTACTTTATTGCAACTTGCAGATTGATCGGTTATTAAACCAGATGGTGTATTAGAAGATATTTCAGTCTCCTTAGATTCTTGGGAATATCCAGTAGACTTTATGATTTTGACTCCCAAAAGTAATCTAGGAGGACATCCAATTATCTTAGGAAGACCTTGGCTGGCCACAGCTGATGCCTTTATTAGTTGTAGATCTGGAGACATGTACATTTCTAATGGTAATTCGACAAAGAAATTCAATTTGTATCCTCCCGCAAGAGCAATTACAGAAATAGGAGACAATGAATGGGTCAATGATGAGAACACTATACAACCTGTCTTTACCATTTCTGAAATTAGTGAGGATAGTCAAATTCTGAACACATTAGAAAATTTTGAGATAACTTCAGAATATGACCCCACACAATTTCTGTTGGAATCTGACATAGAATATTTATCATCAAGACAAATGTCTCTCTACTCTATGGAAGAGTTTGGTAATTCTGCTATTGAGATTTTTCCAGAAAAGACATTGAATATCAATAAAAATCTGGAGAAGTCACAACAAGAAGAACTAACCAGAATCTTGCAAAAACATTCTACTGCATTTGCATGGGAGTATACTAACATGAAGGGTATTGATCCTAAGACTTGCATCCATCATATCTATATTGAGGAAAACAGTAGACCAATCAGACAACCTCAAAGAAGGATGAATCCAAATCTTAGGGAGATAGTGAAAGAAGAGGTCCAAAAACTTCTCAATGTAAACTTCATTTATCCAATTTCAGATAGCCGATGGGTTTCTCCTTTGGTTATAGTACCTAAAAAGAATGGTAAATGGAGAGTATGTATTGATTACAGGGAGTTGAACAAAGCAACTTTGAAGGATCACTTTCCTTTGCCTTTTATTGATCAGGTATTAGATACATTAGCAGGTAAAAAGTACTTTTCATTTTTGGATGGTTTTAGTGGCTATAATCAAATTCAGGTAGCACCTGAAGACCAAGATAAGACCACATTTACTTGTCCATGGGAAACTTTTGCCTACCGAGTGCTTCCTTTTGGGTTATGTAATGCACCAGCAACATTCCAAAGAGCAGTACTAGGAATTTTTTCTGATCTAATCCATGATTGTGTAGAGGTTTATATGGATGATTTTACAGTTTATGGTAATTCATTTGAAGAGGCATTAGAAAATTTGGAAAAAGTTCTCACAAGATGTAAAGAAACAAACCTTTCATTAAGCCATGAAAAATGCTTTATGATGTTTACTGAAGGGATTGTTTTAGGACATCATATTTCAGGAGATGGAATTAAGGTTGATAGATCAAAAGTTGAAGTCATCTCCAAGTTGCCTATTCCAAATTGTCAAAGAGATGTTAGAAGTTTTCTAGGATTTACTGGTTACTATAGAAGATTTATAGAAAACTTCACTAAAATAGCACCTCCACTCTTCAAGTTGCTTACAAAAGACTGTGAATTTAAATGGGATCCTGATTGTCAATCAGCTTTTGAAACTTTGAAAACAAGAATATCTGAAGCACCTATCTTGAGAGGACCAAATTGGAAACTTCCTTTCCATATTTCTACAGATGCTTCAGATACAGCTCTTGGAGTTGTGTTGGGTCAAAAAGATTTAATTCCTTATGCCATTTATTACACCAGTAAAAATTTGACTCCCACAGAGTTGAACTATACTGTGACTGAAAAAGAGTTCTTAGCCGTTGTTCATGCAATTAATAAGTTTAGACATTACATAACAGGCTATGAAACTTTTATTCATACTGACCATTCTGCAATTAGATATTTAATGAACAAACCTGTTACTAATGGCAGAGTGACAAGATGGCTTTTACTTTTGCAAGAATTCAATATTACCGTGTTGGATAGACCAGGAAAACAGAATACAGTAGCTGATTTCTTGTCTAGGATTCAGAATACTAAAGAAGATTCTCCTGTAGAAGATAAGTTTCCTGATGAATATTTGTTTGCAGTAACTATTAAGACCCCTTGGTATGCAGATATTGCTAACTATTTGGTTACAGGGAAACTACCTTCACATTTATTTCCAAGAGAAAACGAAAAATTATTCAGGAGAGTTCAAGATATTCATGGATTTCTAACGAATTGTTTAAAACAGGGCCAGATCTTGTGATCAGAAGATGTGTCAGGGAAGATGAAATGCCTGATATTCTTAAGGCATGTCATGATGAACCATGCGGCTGACACTTTGCGGACAAAAGGACGGCCTATAAAATCCTTTCCTTGGGATATTATTGGCCTTCCCTCTTCAAAGATGCAAAACAATATGTCAAAAGGTGTGATAGTTGCCAAAGAGTAGGGAAACCTACCCTTTCAAATGAAATGCCATTGCAAACACAGGTACTCATTGAACCCTTTGAAAAATGGGCTTTAGATTTCATTGGACCTATTAATCCACCATCTAAGCAAAAGAAGTATATATTGGCTTGCACTGATTATGTTACTAAATGGGTAGAAGCTAAAGCATTAGTATCTGCTACTGAAAATTCAGTTGTTCATTTTCTTTATGAGGATATTTTTACTCGCTTTGGTGTTCCAAGAGAAATTGTAACAGATCAGGGGAGCCAATTTACATCAAATTTGGTGGAGAAGTTGATGGAAGAATACAAAATCAAGCACACAAAATCTACTCCTTACCATCCACAAGCAAATGGTCAAGTGGAGTCCACAAACAAAGTTCTTGAAAGTATCATCACCAAAACTGTTCATCTACATAGAAGAGATTGGGCAGAAAGGCTTCCAGAAGCCTTGTGGGCCTACAGAACTACATGGAGGAATAAAACAGGACATTCTCCCTATGAACTTGTTTATGGGAAAGAAGTCTTGCTCCCCATTGAGTTCCAAGTCAAGACCTTCAAGATAGCAGTTCAGTTGGGGATGGACTTATCAGAAGCCCAAAAGCATAGAATGGAGCAACTGAATGAGCTAGATGAGATCAGACAAGAAGCAATTCTAAGAACTGATCTAGTTCAATATCAAAGAACTAAGTGGCATGACAAATATATCAAAGAGAAGAAGTTTCAAGAAGGAGATTGGGCATTGTTATTTGACTCCAAGTTTAAAGATTTTCAAGGGAAATTTCAGACTCATTGGCTTGGGCCATATGATATTCACAAGATCTTTAACAATGGAGCTGTAAGAATCAAGACCATTGATGAGTTTCAAACTCCTCTTTTAGTGAATGGCCATAGATTGAAAGTTTATCATAAGCCACTTTCTAAAGAGGATTTTGTCAAGTTGTTTCAAGAAAGTTCTGCAGTTAGGCTGGTACAGAAGAATTCTTCTTCTTCACCAGCCTAGCTTTTGTTTTTCAAGTTAAAAAAAAAAAAAAAAAAAAAATGGTATAAGCCTGAAAACCAATCATTGATTGGCAGTCTTATACAGAAAATATGGGGTGAAAATCAGGGACACCTGACACTCTATATTTTCCAAAAAAAAAAAATTTGTCTTTCATTTCATTTCATCTCACCACCCACTCCATTTCATTCCACTTCATTTCATTTCATTTCATTTCATTTCACTTCATTCCACTTCATTTCATCCATTCCATCAATAAAAATCTTTTTATGGCCATTTCCACCTGGTCATCTGTCATTTGTTCATTTCTATTTCAGCCAAGTAATAGCTGTGTCAGTTTCCGCAGCTGACATCTGTTTCCGCAGCTGACTCCAGTTTCCGCAGCCAGGAGCAGATTCCGCAGCTACTACTACTCTGTTTTCAAAAAGAATGTACAGTTAGTTGTTATTTTCATAAATTATGAAATAAAATGCAGGAGAGAGGATCAATGGAACATTCAAGACACTAATGAAGATCAATCAGTTGAAGACCAAGGGAAAAAGCAAGGATTCCAAAGGTATGAATAAAGTTTATTTCAAATAGTATCGAAAAACACATTTTTATGTAATTTTAAACTATGAGCTCTACCCATAACGCACAATGATTATATTGACAGTCCCGTAACCTTCCACGATCTCTATGTTATCCTCTTGCATTTATTCACAAACGGTTTCATCATTGAAATTCCGATTCTCACTCATGTTCTAATATCCCACCGGAGATAATGATACGTATTTGAGTTGACAAAGGACTCTTACAAGCCGCATAACTTCATAATCATTGATTGAAACGTGTTCATATTTATGACACAGCCACCAAAAATTCAAAATGCGGCTGAATGCATTATACTTTGTTAACCTCTTTGTCGTTTCTCTGTCGTGTTTACAAAACCCCACTCTACTCATTCTCACTCTCTGTTTCATTCCATTCCGTTCCTTTTGCTCACTCTCATTCCCGTATATCCACCCACAGTCTTATTCCATTCTGTTTATGGTGCTCATTTCCGTTTTGTGATAACATCCCCACAGTATTGTGCCAGATTCTGTGTATTCCATCGTTTCATTTCCGCTTAAACCCTCACAGAGGCAAGCCTGTGAAGCACAGAGAAGTAAAATGGGAAAATTATTAAGGGCAGAGCCGGAAGGACCGAAATTTATAGAGGGATTTCCACAAGCAAAAGAGATGTTGAGAAAAGCTAAATGGCTGCGTTTTATTCAGAAATTCAGGGGTTACCACAGAGAAGTTACCAAAGCGTTTGCAAGATCATTTGATGGCTCGGAAGCAGAAGTGGGAGACCTCAAGTTTTTAGTCAATGAAGCATCAATAGCAGCAGCCACAGAGCTTCTTCAGGAAGAAGAACGTTGGTTCAAAAACAAAAGTATCAGTGATGAGGCATGGAGAACAATCCTCCGAAATCAAGGTATGGATATCACTGTTTTCAAAAGAGGAATCCCTGTGCATGCAATAAAAGATGAATGGGCCACTTTACTACTCATTGTTCAGAAATTAATCACATGTGAAGGCCGTTTTGGCTCCATGTACATGTATCATACTAGGCTATTGATGAATTTTCTTGAAAACCAAACTCTCAATCTTCCTTATTTCCTATTCAATAGCTTGAAGAAAATGGCTGTCACTGTGCAAAAACACCTAGGAGATGTAGAGCCTCATTTATATTATCATGGGTTTATAAAAATTCTGATTGAAAAGGAGCTAAAAGAAAGAAAAGATACAAGGGAACAATTCCTAGTTAGAAACTTCTTTGAAGAACCTCAAGAAATTCCTGAAGGTAATCCAATTAGAAGGAGTAGAAGAAAGAAAATGGATGTTGAAACCCAAGTTGCTCCTACACAGGAAATTTCCGCAGCTAGCACAGCAAAAAGAAGTAGAAGGAAAAGAACAGTAGATGAAATCCAAGATACTTCTACTATTACTATGAAGAAAATGATAGGGAAGAGAGATTGGTAAAAAGGAAGAAGAAGGAAATCAAAACTAAGAAGCCAATAATATCAAAAGGGAAAGAAATTATTGAGGTTGTCCATAAAACTTCTTCTTCTGAAGAAGAAGATCACCAAATTCTATCTGAAAGATTAATTTTTCTTCAAAAACAGTCATCTCTATCCAAGAAGGCAAAAACAGGAAAACAAGAACAAAAGGGTAGTGTTCCACAGCATGTGAGGAGAAGCAGCAGGCTTAAGGGAAAATTGAGAAAAACACAAATTAAAGGTCCTCATTTCATTGATTTGGGTGAGGAGACATCTGAACAGTCTCCAACTGACCATAGTCCATTTCAGTCAGTTAGTGAACCTGACTCCTTTCACTCCCAATCAGACAATGAGCATACTCCACCTTACTCTCAGCAAAATATTGATGAAAGTTCTCCTCAGCCAAATTTTGAACATAATTCTCCCTTGCAGCATTTTGAGGACAGTCCAATAAAAAATACACCGGAAGTAGACCCCAAACAGCAGGAGGTGTATGATTATATAGAATCCTTGGAGAAGGCAGCCACAGTCCCAAGTACCTCTTCTATTCAGCCTCATACATTGCAGGATGATTTGGTTCAGTCATTAAAACAGGAGATTTTTGAGCTTGAGCTTTTGAATCGGCATATCAAAAATGAAAATGAAACACTCAAAGAGCAAGGCAAACTGAACAAGATTATCCATGACAATACTATGTTACATTTGGGTATTTGGCAAAAGAAGAATAAGAAGCTAAAAAGGAAATGCCAAAAATTGAGCAGAGCACTTGTGAATATCAAATTCAGGTGCTTAATGAAGAAACCCAGAATGATGGCAGTACCAAAGAAGAAGAGAAGGGGGTTAGATGTGGTGGCTGAAGTATCAAGGCACATGAATTGAACAAAGAGTATCAAAATTTTGGTTGCATGAGGACATGCAACACCTTCACAGTGGGGGTATGTTGAGTCCCGAATTTGCCTCTTTTCCATACACTTTTCCATATCTTTTTCACTCACCTAAACCTCCAAAATTGTCAATATCATGTGCAAAAAGGGTATCTAACATGGTTTTTAATTATGTTTGTGTGTTTTCTATTTGATTTAGATTTTGTTCATACAGCTGCGGAAACTTGTCACTTTCCGCAGCTATTTTGTGGAAATCTATGTTACAGGTGTCCACGAAGGAAACGAGCCACATGGGCAGGCTAGGAATGACAAGGACATGGTTCGTGTCCTATTGGTTCAAGTAAATTCATCAAAGAAAGCCGCGGTCAAAGCCATCCACGTGGAAGTCAACTATGGAGTTCTATGTCGGCTGGACTCTGTTTCGTGGCATATAAACATCCATACGGCCGCTTCCAAGCTTGCGGAGGTTAATTGACATCTGTGCAAAGTTCTGGAGTTGAATTCAAGCGCCCACCTTCCATAGATCCGTTTTCCAACATGGCCATACTCCTATATCTGTGGCCTTAGTGGTCTACGTGCTGGCTGCTATCATAAACTTTAGGAAACAGTTACAGTTTATTGCTTTATATAGAGCGTTTGCATACACACGTAGATTTAGTTGATAGTTGTTAGTTGATCATAGCTGTTGAGTTGTTAATTGATAGTTGATGTGCGTACTCTGTTATGTAGTGATTACGCTGCCTTGAGCCGTAATACTACCAGTCTGTAATGAACTGCTTCTTAATGTGAAAGACTCTGTTTTCAATTTAATTCGTGTTGAGGATCGTACCAGAGCTGTGTAGAGGGCCCCTGCTCAGCCGAGGTTCTGTGTATTAATGTATATATATTTCATTTCATTTCTTTTAAAAGTCATTGTATTATAATCCATTACATGTTCATATTTCACAGTTGTTTCATTTCTGTTCATACATTTTTATAATTTCCATTGCATTCTTGTCTTTCATGTTTTTATGATTATTAAATCACTGATCAGTTTTCTTGTGCAGGTTTTAGGTAGACAGCCCGGGGCATTTTCATAGTATTTTAGTTAATGATATGAAACTGACATTATTCTGCTGCTAGTTTCCTTTTCATAGCATTTGTTTAACTTCAGTTTTGCTTTTTTCATTTCAGTTTTGTTTATCTGATTCAGTAGTTAAATTTAAATATATTAAGCTACTCATAGTGTCTTCGGTTACCTCCGAAAGCCACAGCTGGACTGATGGTGAGGGGCTGTATGATGAAATGTGTAGTTTAGTATTAGTTTCCTTTCTGCAAAATTAGATATATTAAGCTGCTCATAGCGTCTTCAGTTACCTCCGAAAGCCACAGCTGGACTGATGGTGAGGGGCTGCATGATGAAATGTGTAATTTAGTATTAGTTCCTTTTCTGCAAATTTAGATATATTAAATCATGTATGACATCTTCAGTTGCCTCCGAAAGCCACAGCTGGACTGATGGCGAGGGATTGAATTATGTGTGTATGGTTTAGTATTAGTTTACTTTCTGCAAATTAAATAATCAGTTACACAAGTTGTTTATGATTACTTCCGCAAGTCATAGCCGGTCTAATGATGAAGGGTCAGAAAATGAATTGATGTAATCTGATTTAGATTTATTTCATTGCAATTTTGAATTTCCATAAGCGTAGTTTCTTTTGTGTTCAGTTGGCAGCAAGAATAGTTTAGTTTTCATGTTCACTAGTTTCTTGTTTTGATTCATTAGATTAGCAGCACTTTTCATTTCAGCAGTACACTTTTACTTTCTTTTGTCATTGTAATTTCAATTTTTTTTTAAAGTTTCGAGATTTTCACTTTAGAATTTCCATTTTACCTTAGAAAGACCACAAACGACAAAAAGTTAAGAAAGAGGTTATCTTGCACATATAGTGCGCCGCACTTCATCAGCTTACGATTCCCGGATTGACAATTAAATGCAGCAATTTAGGACACACTAAATTGACCAAACACATGGGTTTGACTCTCACTAGATTTATTACTATTCATTAAATGTGGGAAAGTAATGTGGGGTTCATTCCAAGTAAAAAAATAAATCAATATACATAAATGATAAATGAGAAACTAGCTTTTAGGGTTAGCCCATTTCGAGTAGCAGTCCTTAAAGCAAGCACCTCTGCTATTGAGATTAAAAAGTCACAAGTTCAATTCTCTAGACATTCTTGGGGTCAACTTCCATGGTTGAGCTGATAGGAAGTGATTCTTTTGAGTAGATGTGTTAGTACAAATATTCTGTGGATGTGGAGGTGGGCTATTTGGAAACTAAATAGTAATTGTAAAATCCTTTCGATAATAATCACATGCAATGGAACATGGTTGAGGCATTTCGAACCAACGAGTGTGGTTAAAAACAATATTAAACAATTACATTTATTTTACTCCTAAAATTGGCTATTTGACTCTCTGTCTTTACAAGGAACCACAAGAAAAGCTCTGGTGGTGGCAGGAAATCTGGAATCTTAAGGCTCCCCATAAATTCCGATTACTTTTTTGGTGTATACTTCAGGATTGCATCCCTACTGTTGAATATTTACATAAACATGCTTATCATTGACCCTCCAGATGTTGTTACTGCCTATCTCATGCAGAGGATGCATTGCACCTTTTCCTGCATTGCCCTAGCATTCAACGCATCTAGTTGCTTGTCACACATGAGCTGGGATGCTCACAACTCTGGCGTGGATCTACAAACCTGGATGCTTGGACTACTTGGTGGCGGTCGAACGCTACAGTCACAAAAATGTGTAACCTTCCTTTGATATTTGCTTGGGAATTATGGACACATAGGAATCTGCACATATTTGAAAAAAAATCGGTGAGCGCTGACTGTATTTGTTCGCTGACAATGGCCTACTATAGATTGATTCCTGATGATGACAATCATCAACTTGTGCGAATTGACACTCCTGAAAATATTGATCGCACTCGGCCTTGGGCCTATTTTGATGGCGCGGCTAACCAACAGAGATGCGCGCGGGGGGGGGGCTATACTCTACATCAATGAGCTCCATCATTATCACCTCAAAATGGACTTGGGCCAGGGTACAAATAATTTCGCCGAACTTCAGTGTTTAAGATTTCTTCTGATATTCGCCCGGGAAAAAAATTGCAACACCCTTCAGATTTTTGGCGACTCCCTTATTGTGATTAAATGGTTCAACTCACTTGCACAGTGTCACTAGCACACACTATCTGCTTTACTGAGGGAGGTTCATCATCTCAAGTCATTATTTGATTCCATTTCTGTCACTCATATTTACAGGAATCGGAACAAAGTGGCAGACAAACTTTCCAAGGAAGCTGCGGAGCTAAATTGGGGAGATTGGCACATTACATAACACATTGCTGCACAGGTGTACAGTTACTTCCATCGGCCCTTCATCAAGGCAATACGAGATCCGCCTGCAGTTGGCACATAACTGCAATTTTGATTATAAATTTTGAATATTAACTATATCTATATTTTTGATACATGTACTCCGGCGGATATTCCGCAACCTTTGTAAAAAACAGGTTTTGTTTTGATTTTGGTTTTCTCATTACTAGTAAGTTATGCACCGAACTTACTTTGATTACTGGAACTCTCTGGAAATTTTTGTACTATCACTGTTGATACATGCAGTCAGCTTTATATATGCAGCTATTGGATCGCATATTTGTAAAATGTAACATGTAATTTTTCTAATTTAATAAAAGATTACGAATTTTTCCTTTGTGAAAAAAGCAATTACATTTATTTTTATATTAAACGATTATATTTATTTTAAAAAGGATTTAAACATAAATAATAAATTCAATCATTTTTTTTTAATTGGATTTATCTTAATGATTAGGAGGAATGGTTGAGATTCTCTCCATCTAGATTCAAGATTCAATTCCTCCAATAATAAGATGAACTTTAATGTAATGGACAAAATAAGTATATTCCATATGTTTATTATAAAGAAAATAAACTCAAATCACATTTATTGAAGATAAAATAATTAAACTATCATATTTACTAAAAATAAATAAAACGTATTGTGCAATAAATTATTAAATTAAATAAATAATTGAATATTAAAAATACCCTTAAAAAAATAATTAATGATATTAATAATCAAATATTAAAATGACTTTTAAAAAATTGATGATAATTTGAAATGATTTAACTAAATAAATAATTAAATATTATAATAATAATTTAAAATAAAAATAATAACAATGATGTAAGTTCAGTCCCATTATATCACATGATACAAGATCAATTTTCCTTCACTTTTTTAACTTTGAGGTTTAAAAAAAAATCAAACTTAAATTATATATATATATATATATATATATATTTATTTATTTATTTATTTGCACAATTTCGGTTGTATTATATTATCTGTAAAGAAAGAGGTTAAAGAAATTCCTCATTACAAAATTTCCCCGATTTTGATACATATTAGTTTTGTTTGTTGGGGAAGCATTACTTCATGAGTGTTGCTATTTTTTTTCCTCCTTTTTGAAGTAGAGGCTATTACATTTGTGCTATATTCCCGAACAAATTGTTCTAAGAGCAAAATACATTTAAATTTCAAGTTTAAACTAGATTGACTGCTGAAATCTTAAACAAAGCATGAAAAATATGAAGGAGTGGAGGATCATTTGTTCACAATGTTCTCACTGCCTCCGTGTCTGCTTCCTTGATCCTGAGAGGTGGAGCCTTGTTCTGAATTTTTGTTGAGAGCTTCTCTTGTGAATTTGAGAGACTCTTCTAAATGATTACATCGATTCTTGACTGTCATTACATCTTTATTGCGGGTATCCCATTGAGAGCGAAGGACGACCATTTCTGCTTTAGTTCAGGCCTTGTCTTGCTGAGTTTGACTTCTCAAGCTTTCTATCACCACTCTGTGAGATTTACAGAATACACATGGATGTTGTCTGTCTTCTAATGGATCCATTTGCTTAAGGAGAATGTGTACACTTTCATTGTAGTCTTCTCTTTTTGCTATTTCTGTAGCTTTTGATGTTGTTGCGCGCTTTTCCACTTGCTGAGAAGCTATACCTTTGTTTTTTCAAAGTTGATATTCTTCCTTATCTATTGAGGAAGGCTCGGATTTTTCCAGAAGAGAAAAACAATAAAGCAGAGTTCAAGATGAGAATGGATTGGAGCTCTGGATGAAGGGAATGAGTGGGGATGAGGGGGGTAATGAGGGGGGAGATGAGAGAATGGAAGGCGTTGTGAGAGCGCAGAGACCAACACCCTGCACGAAGCAAGCATTGAAGGGAGGGAGGAAGGAGTGATCGGGAGGAGTGAGGGGAGGGTGTTGAGTAAATGGCAATGAGAGAATCATTGTGTAAACCCAAACATAAGCACAAAATTTATAATAGGACCGAGGGGCATCTTTGCAGAGAGGGATCACGAGAATTGGCATGTGAATCAGAGCGAGAGTACTGTAAGCTAAGATGTGGTGAATCTTTATGGAATCGGGCATGATAGATCTATTGGGATTGGGTTGAGATATTTCAAAGAAAATGATCATGATAAGACCACTCTTTTTCTGATATTTGTAAGGATGGTGTTGCTTTATAATAATATCAATGGGAGAAATCATCATGGGATAGGTATATGGGATGTAATTCCATCAATTGCGACTTGACTGATACTTCTCTGAACTTCCTCATTAGCTTGAGAGTCTTCTTGCTTGTTGTTTGCTCTAAGAATGTGGTAGTATTCAACCATTTCTATATGCTTCGCTGAATTTTTGACTCTTTGTAGAATTTGATTGAGGGCTGCGTTTTTTGGAGGATTCTTACTCACCATTGCCTGAATGATGAGCGAAGAATCTCCAAAAATAATTACATTATTTATTTTCCTATCCCTTAAGATTTTCAGGCCTAACAGTAAGCCGTAAGCTTCAGCTTTGTTATTTGTCATTTGTCCTAATCCCCAGTTGTAAGTGATCTGCCTTGATTTGTCTTGAAGGATAATGAGGCGTCATGATCTTGCTCTGCCCAGATTTTTATTTGACGCTCCATCAAAGAAAAGACAGGCTCTATTGAGAGAGTGAATCCAACTTTGAAACTCAGTCTCTGTTTTTCTAATATTCCAAATTTGTTGTTCCCTTGCATTCTTTTGGCGAGGACTGAAACTGATCTTATTGATGGGGAAGCCAATTCAGCTTCTCTCGTCATTATGAAGTTGGGCCATGTCTATTCCATTGAGCCCTTTGGCTGAGAGAAATTCAATCATCAATCCCCATGCTTTTGAGATTATTGTATTTACTGTGGGGATTTTATTTTTGAAAATTTTCCCATTTCTGGCTAGCCATATTTGCCAACAGAGAAAGGAAGGAAGACTGCTCCAAAATCTATGAAATGTGGATTTTTTTTTGAATGAGTAGGGAGAATTGCCTTTCCATTTACTAATGAACCGACTTAGAGGACGTCTGTAATTCAAATTTACTTCAATAGGTGCCACCATTACCTCCCAACAATTTCTGGAAAAGGGAAATTCTAGGAAAAGATGTTGGATTGATTCCTCCACCTTCATACAGAGAGGCCATTGCGAAGGGCCACAAATCCCTCTCTTTTTTAAATTTTCTGTTGTTAATGATTTACTATGAAGCAGAGTCCATAAGAAATTTTTTATCTTGGGGAGGGTTTCCACCTTCCAGGCCTGCCTCCAATATTGCCATTCCTGCTGCCTTTGATGCTCGTGGATTTTTTCGTATCCATCCTTGACTGAATACTCTCCTCTTTTTGGTTTCCAATAGTAGGCATATTTAAAGTTTTTTTTTATTGGTGCTACACCAACGAGAAGGGAAGTCATGAGATTCCACTGATTTTTTAGGTCATTGGGCAGATTGGGTTTGGCCCATTGCTTCCATACCCCATCTAACTCCCAGTTGAAAATATCCTCCAATTTTTTGTATCCTTCCCTTATCATCCACCTCTTTATGTCCTTGATGTCTGGGTTATTGTCTAAGAGAGGATTTCCCATTATACTGTCCTTCCATAAATTTATTTGTTCCCCATTTCCAGGCCTCGTTGAGATGTGATCTTTAATTAAATGGATTGGTCCGATGATTACTTTCCAAATTTGAGTGCAGGGTCTTATTGGAGGACTTTTTTCTAGAATAGTGGTTCTTGATGCATTAAGGTATTTTGCCTCTAATGCTGCCTTCCACCAGAGTTTTTCTCCTGTTAGGAACCTCCATGCAATCTTTCTTCCCAAGGCCAGATTCATTAGTCTAGGGAGTTTTATGGAGAGACCTTTGTTTTTATAAGGCGCTGTAACTTGTTTCCAATTTACGAGAGTGAATTTTTTTTTCTCTCTTTCCTCCTTGCCATAAGAAGCTCTTGATAATAATTTCAACTTGTTTGTGGATGTTTGCAGGGGCTGCAATTAGATCAAATTGATATAAAGGCAGAGCTGCTAGAATGGATTTAATGAGGATGATTCGCCCTGCTTGGTTTAGCCAAAGCATGCCCCATGCGTGAATTTTTTTTTTCATCTTCTCAGCATATTTTCTCCAGATTTTAGTCTTCATGTTTTTGGTGATGGGCAGCCTAAGTATTGAAAATGGTCCCAATTGTTCTGATAAGGGATATCCAAAATTTGAGACATCCGCTGAATAATTCTAATGGGTGTATTCCAGCTATAAATACAACTTTTTCCATTGTTAACGAGTCCGCCTGAAACATCCATGAAGTTTTCAATGATGGTTTTGAATCTTCTAGCAACTATGCAAGATGCTCCCCCAAAAAGGAGAATGTCATCATCAAACAAGGAGTGGTTTATTATTTTGGTTCCATTGCTGATAGAGAGGCTTGTCAAGGTGGAATTTCTTCTGTTGTGCTCCAAATTCCTGCTGAGAGAATCAGCCATAAGGATGTAAATAAAAGGGGACATGGGACAACCCTGCCTAAGGCCCCTTGAGCTTTGAAAAAATTTGCAGGGTCTGCCATTCACAAGGAGGGATATCTAAGGGCCAGAAGTGCATGACTTGATTAAATTGACGAAATCATCAGAGAATCCATATCTATTTAAAACAACAGCAAGGAAAGAGATATTAACCCTGTCAAATGCATTAGCCATATCTATTTTGAGAATGAACCCTTTTTCATTTTTAGAAAGACTTGTACGGAGAGCTTCTTGAACTAGGATAATGTTGTCAACTATCTGGTAGTTGGGAACAAAGGCTCCTTGGTTTTCTGAAATAAGGGAATGAAGAAGAGGTTTGAGCCTAATAGCAAGGATTTTGGAAATGATCTTATAGGAGGCATTGCAAAGGGAAATTGGCTGAAATCGGTTAAGAGTGGAAGGGTGGGGATCTTTAGGAATGAGGGCTAGAAATGTGGAGTTGGTGAATCCCCCAATATTTTTCTTCCTGAAAACATATATTATCATCTTTATTAAATCCTTTTTCATTAGATGCCAGAATGTGTGATAGAAAACAATGGGAAAGCCATCTGGACCCGGTGCCTTGTCTGGCTACAAATACCAAACAACTGCTTTGATTTCTTCTTCTGTGACTTCTTCGGAGAGGGAATTATTTGTTTCTGCATCAATTAACTTTGGAATATGCTTTAAAATTTCCTCTAGGTTTTCTTGGCTATCTACAGCTGTTAAGAGGGCTTTGAAGTGTCGAAAAACCTCTTTTTTAATTTCTTCTTGAGCCTTTATTTCTTGTCCTCCTTCTCCCACTATTTTTTCTATGTTATTCTTTATCATTCTTGTTTTGGTTGAATTATGAAAAATAGTTGTGTTCTTGTCTCCTGCTTGTATCCAAATTTGCCTGGATTTTAGCCTCCATGTTTCTTCCTCCTGTCTATTGTTCCTGTAGATCTTCCATTGAATTTCTTTTTCCTTTGCCTGCTTCTCAACTATGTTGTTAGTGTTTTCCATTTCCTCTTAGATTTTTGTTAATTCTTGCTTTAAGGTCTCTTTCTCTCTGTGAGGCTCCTTGTAGTTGGTCTTGGCCCAATCTTTCATCTTAGCTTTGATGGATTTTAACTTTGATTTTCATATGTATGTTGGTGAACCACTGATATTTTTTCTCCATTCATTTTCGACCTCTTGTTTGACTTCTTCATGGCTACCCCAAAGCTGATTGTATATGAAAGGAAGAGGAGAAAAATTTTCAGCCATTCCAAGTTCAATTAGAATTGGTTTATGATCTCAAGTTGTCGAAGGAATAATTCTTGAAGATACTCTGTTGTAGCTGGCCGCCATTATGTCTCGGATGAGAATCCTGTCCAACCTTTCTTTGATATTTTCCTTCCCTATTCCTCTATTATCCCATGTGTATTTTCCGTTTTTTGGAGGAATGTCAAGAAGGTTAAATTGCTCCATAATTTTTTCTAAAGTCTTTATGTTTGGATCAAGTAGAAAGATACCCCCTCTCTTTTCCTCCGCCTTAAGAATAAGGTTGAGATCTCCTCCTACAATGAGATTTTCTTCTAGATCCTCAATTGTGTTTTCTCTTAAGGTCTGCCAACATGTCTCTTTGTCCCTGTAATGATTTAGAGAATAAATATTGTAGATGCTGATTTTCTTTCCATTTTCTGCATTTTCCAAAATTGTATTAATCCAATACTCTTTTCTTATAGTTTGTTGCATGTGTCATTTTCCTTTTTTCCATATTGTACATATTCCTTCTGAAGCTCCATTTGCTAAAATTGCTTGCCCTTCATAGTTTTTTGTTTTTTCTATTATTGTTTCCACTTCTTGATTGCTAATTTTTGTCTCTTGGATTAAGAGGAAGTCTGGTTTTTCTGATTTTATGAGGTCTCTTAGGAAATTTAACTTGGAGGGATGACCCAACCCTCTACAATTCTAAGAGACAACTATCATTATTTACTGATGGTAGTGGTTGAGGGACCCTTCCCTTTGTGAGCTTGTTGAGTTTTCTCTTTATTCTTTGAGCCTTTTTCTAGGAAGCTTTCTAGAGCCTGTTGCGTTCTCAAGAATAGATCTTTGATTGCTGCCTCATCTCTTATTTCCCAGTTAGATTTCCTTCCAACTTTATTTGTGTTTTCAATGTTAAGAGGAGTTTCTTTTGATTGATTGCGAGTGAGGACTTGATCCAAGATGTGGGGGTGGGGATTGGAGAGGGAGGGAGGGTCCTCCTGTTGGGAGAAGAAACCTTGAGGACGGGGGGGAGTGAGATTTCAGAGGGATGGGGTTAGGGGAGATAGAGGAGATAGGAGGTTCAGAAGGGATGAGAGCCTTGGACAGGATATCAAAAGGGTTGGTCACCAAGAAAGGGGAGGATTTTGGGATTGAGGAGGAGGGTTGAGAAGAGGGTTTGGAGGTCATAGAAGAGTGGTCGGGTGGGGGTGGAAGCGGGGGAGCAGGTTGTAATTTTGAGGTCGTCTTTTTTTTTTTTTTTTAATTGTTCCCATTTCGGGTTTGGGTTTTCTTCTACAGTTTTTTCGATTTCTTCTTTCTTACTACATCTATTTGCAAAATGATCGTACTCGTGACATACCTTGCATTTGAATGGAATTTTCTCGTAATCCAACTATTGTATGTGTGTCCAATTGTCTACCTTGAGCTTGATGGCTTCTAGGAGGCCTCTTCCAAGATCCATCTCGACACAAATCCTTGTACAAGCTGTTGAGATTCAACAAGATGATGAGCTTAGTGAAAAGAGTCGCCTTCACTAAGTGGGCCCGCAAGCTATTTTTGGCGCAAAGTCTATTTTTAGACATGTCGATCATATTCTATGAGTTGCAGGATGCTATTTGTGGATGGTTGGTCAAGTTTGAAAAATAGATGGACTTCTATTTTTAGACATATTGGGCAGAATCTATTTTTAGATTGCCAGTCTAAAAATAGATATGTCGAATATTATTAGCTCTTAATAATATTTGGACTCTAAACATTATCTTATTCTCTTGGAGCACTTCAGTTAAGTGCACAGATGTGGCACAGGAGCTGACAGAAGGAATTACGCTATTCCCGAGGGTTAAGTGGAGCTATTGCATGGAGACTTCAGTTAGAACTCATGTGACAGAGTTTGGTGGAGTTGTAGAAGTAGTTGGTGGAGTTGTGTTCAGTTTAACTCAGTTAGACACAGTTGAGCTAGTTGTATCTAGTCTAACTGATTGATACACTAGTGAGAGTGATGTGAATTAATTATTAATTAATTCACTAAATAATAACTCATTAATCAACTGAAGAATACATCAGTTAACTACAGTGCATGGACAGTTTCAGTGGAGACCAGTGGAGAGGTAGGTGAAAAAGCAAGTGTGACTATCAGTTGTGACTATAGTGATGCATTAATTACATCCAACACTCAGTGGAGATGCCAATGAGGATTGCGCAGTGCAAGCTTGGTGAATTCGAGTTCATTCAAAGCCATTCTTCAACATGGATTGCACAGTAGAGGAAGGCTAGTAGGTGGCAGAGATCGGTGCATGGATTTGCAAGATTGAGCCTGGTTAGTGTGTAGCGATTGTATTGTACTGAGAGCTTGATATGATCAAATTTGTATGAGGATTGTTACATGATCTCTATGACATATATTATATACAGATAGTTGAGGTTTTTAGCTTCAGGCTTTCCCGTTAAACAGTTGTGTTAATGTGTGTGAATTTTTATGGTTTCATGTGTGCATTGCAATTGATTTAATTTCCGCGTGTGATGATCAATAGTGGAATAGATTATGTATTGTGCATGAAGTTAAAATAGTGTGTGATCAGGAGAATCTTGGATATATAACACATAAGTTATATAATTTCTACATGGTATCAGAGCGATATTGATCAGAGCAGATTGCAATTATTGAAGCGGTTGAGTTTTGTGCTGGTGGAATTCGAATTTGCTACAGTGTTTTCTTGGTGTCGAAGTTGAGCATTCATTGAAATGTCTTTCAACGGATTGCGATTGGAGTATGCCCTTGATGGCAACTCGAATTATATTGCATGGAAGGACAGGATGGAGGCAGTGCTGGATGATAATGGGTTGAAGGAGTTCATAGATGCAAAAATTCCAAAACCTTCTTCTAGCGATGCAGCCGCACTTGACGCATGGCAAAAGAAGACAACAAAATGTCGAAGGATTCTATTGGAAGGTGTGAAGGATCACATAGTGTCCAGCCTTCATGGTAAAGCTTCTCCATTCTTGATGTGGAAAGCTTTGACAGACTTGTTCCAAAGAAGAAGCGACCAAAGGAATTTGGCGCTTAAAGACAAGCTTAGAAAAATAAAAATGGAGAAAGGCGACAGTATACCCAAGTACCTCACGAAGTTCGTCCACTGCAAGGATGAGCTGGGAAGTGTGGGGGTTACTGTAGATGAAGAGGACTTGGAGAGCTTGGCTCTCCTTGGGCTTCCGAAGAGTTGGCATAGCTACGAGGACTTTGTCAATGGTCAGGAGAAACTGCTAGGATGGGAGCGACTTTGGTCGGATCTTGTGCAGGAGGAGATAAGGCGGGGTACCAGGCATGGATCTTCATCGAAGAATGAAGATGAAGAAAATTGCGCTTTTGCTGCCAAAGAAAGGAAAGGGAAGGGAAATAAAAATCCTTCTCAATATGGTGTGAAAGGCAAGAAGCAGGACTTGTCCAAGGTGAGGTGCTTTCACTGTCACCAACACGGACATTACGCCACTAATTGTCCACAGAAGAAGAAAAATAAGCAGGCTGCTGGATCTGCAGCTGGAGAGGCCTTAGCCTCGCAGTTTGAGCTGGATTTTTCGCTGATCGCATGCTTGGTTTCAAGTGTGATGGGATCAATGTGGTTTCTTGACAGTGGTGCATCTTTCCATATGACCGGAGACAAAGATTTGTTCAGTGATCTAGATGAAAAGGATCTTGGAGTGCACATCGAGATGGGTGATGATGGTAGATACAATGTGACTGGTATCGGGACCATTTCCTTTGAGAGGCAGTCTGGTAAACCTTTCATATTGAAGGATGTCATGCATGTTGCATGATTGAAGAAGAATCTGATCTCTGTGGCGATGTTAGAAGACAAGGGCTATGATGTTGTTTTTAGCTAGGGAAAGGCTTTCTTGCGCAGTAAAACAACTGGTGAAACCCGGAGGATAGGGGTTCGAGTTAAGAACCTTTATCAATTGCAGGTAGATGGCTACGCAGCAATGGTAGGCAAAGCAGAAGGAGTGGTGAGCCGGGATGAGGGAAAATTGTGGCACAAGAGATTGGGCCATCTTAACCATGGCGCTTTGAAAATTTTGCAGCAGATTTCTACCGGGCTTCCCAACGGTACACTTGCGCAGTCAGGTCAGTGCAAGGGATGTACTTTGGGAAAATTTGTGAAGACCACTTTTCATGAGAAGGATAGTCGCACCATGACGATCCTTGAGAGAATTCACACAGATGTGTGTGGACCTTTCTCAATAGCTTCGACAACAAAGCACAGGTATTATGTGATATTTGTTGATGACTTTTCTTATAAGTGCTGGATCTTCTTCATGCAGAAGAAGAGCGAAAGATTTTTGGCTCACCTATTTACATTCATGTGATGAAGGATGCCAGGAAGAAGCTAGAGTCGACTGCAGAGGTTGGGATATTTGTGGGATACATAGAAACACCCCACAATTATCATGTGTATTTGCCAGACAATCGGATGACTATTGTGCGACGGGATATCAAAATTCATGAGGAGAAAGCCATGAAGTTGTTGCTTGAGAGGGAGCTACACTTGCATGCAGATGAGGAGCTACTTGTTCCTAAAGATGAGTCTTAGGATGTGGATCAGCCACAAGAGGAGGTTCATGGAGTGTAAGAAACCACTCATGCAGCGCCAAACATTAGAGGGCGCTTGCAAAGGTTGCAGGGTGAATGCATGGAGTTGCATGTCACATGCAGAGACAATTATTTCATCGGACTTGGTTTCGCCAAGAGTGAGGCAGATCTGAACCTATACCAGATTGTGGTGGAGGGTAAGTTGCTGATCATTGTGCTTTATGTAGATGATTTGATACTAATAGGTGATGAGCTGTTGATACACTCATGCAAGGCAGATCTTGCAAAGGAGTTTGAGATGAAGGACTTGGGCCTCCTTCATTATTTCTTGGGTTTGGAAATTTGGCAGCGGAAGGGCGGACTGTTTGTGTCTCAAGGCAAGTATGCCCGGGAGATACTGGAGAAGTTCAACATGCAAGGCTGCAAGCCTATCTACACTCCTCTTCCTGGTGGTTGGAGGAAAGAGGATGCTACATCGGCAGAGGTAGTGGATGCCACTGTTTATCGACAGTTGGTTGGTTCGCTCATGTATCTAGTCAATACACGACCAGACATATGCTATGCTTTCCATAGCTTTCACAAGCTATGGTTAAGTTTACCAAGCTCTTTTGGAAGGCAAGAAAGCATGTCCTGAGGTATCTCAGGGGCACATCGGGATATGGATTGTGGTATAGACAGTCGGATGAGTTGAAGCTGCATGGCTTCACGGATGTAGATTGGGCAGGGAGCCCAACGGACAGAAAGAGCACATCTGGAAGGATATTTAGTATTGGGTCTACAACAGTTTCTTGGTACAGTAGGAAACATAGATCCGTGGCACTCAGTTTAGTGGAGGCCGAGTACATGGCAGCAAGTTTGGCTGCATGCGAGGCTATATGGATGAGGAAGATCCTGGTTGGTTTGCTTGGTTATGATATTGACATACGGTACCATCATATCAGAGATTGTGTGCAGCGGAAGATCATGTTACTTTCTTACATTCCTACGGAGGATCAGGATGTAGATATTCTGACGAAGGCGCTCACCAGGAGCAAATTCGAATACCATAGAGACAGGATCGGGGTGGAAGATAATCCCTATCTTGTTGAGAGGGAGTGTTGAGATTCAACAAGATGATGAGCTTAGTGAAAAGAGTCGCCTTCACTAAGTGGGCCCGCAGGCTATTTTTGGCGCAAAGTCTATTTTTAGACTATGTCTATTTTTAGACATGTCGATCATATTCTATGAGTTGCAGCATGCTATTTGTGGATGGTTGGTCAAGTTGGAAAAATAGATGGACTTCTATTTTTAGACATATTGGGCGGAATCTATTTTTAGATTGCCAGTCTAAAAATAGATATGTCGAATATTATTAGCTCTTAACAATATTTGGACTCTAAACATTATCTTATTCTCTTGGAGCACTTCAGTTAAGTGCACAGATGTGGCACAGTAGCTGACAGAAGGAATTACGCTATTCCTGAGGGTTTACTGGAGCTAATGCATGAGGACTTCAATTAGAACTCATGTGACAGAGTTTGGTGGAGTTGTAGAAGTAGTTGGTGGAGTTGTATTTGGTTTAACTCAGTTAGACACAGTTGAGCTAGTTGTATCTAGTCTAACTGATTGATACACTAGTGAGAGTGGTGTGAAATAATTAGTTAATTAATTCACTAAATAATAACTCATTAATCAACTGAATAATACATCAATTAACTACAGTGCATGGACAGTTTCAGTGGAGACCAGTGGAGAGGTAGGTGAAAGAGCAAGTGTGACTATCAATTGTGACTATAGTGATGCATTGATTGCATCCAACACTCAGTGGAGATGCCAATGAGGATTGCGTGAGCAAGGCTGGCTGGATTCGAGTTCATTCAGAGCTATTCTTCAGCAGGGACTGCGTAGTAGAGGCAGGCTAGCAGGTGGCAGAGATTGGTGCATGGATTTGCAAGATCGGGCCTGATTAGTGTGTAGCGATTGTATTGTACTGAGAGCTTGATATGATTAGCTTTGTATAAGGATTGTTACATGATATCTATGACATATATTATATACAGATAGTTGGGGTTTTTAGCTTCAGGCTTTCCCATTAAACAGCTGTGTTAATGTGTGTGAATTTTTATGGTTTCATGTGTGCATTGCAATTGATTTAATTTCCACATGTGATGATCAATAGTGGAATAGATTATGTATTGTGCATGAAGTTAAAATAGTGTGTGATCAGGAGAATCTTAGATATATAACACATAAGTTATATAATTTCTACACAAGCCTGCATGTTGTCTTTTGGTTCACTCTTGTCTATATATTTGCCAACTACGTTTCCTATTGCATGCACCGATTCATCTCCCCAGCAATGCAAAGGGAGGTGTGGAAATCTTACCCAAACCGGAACAACATTTGGGACATCCAATTCCGGATCAAAGTCGGGAGTCCAACGGTTTAAATATAGTCCCCTGGTGTCCATGAAGTATGGTCCGCTGCAAAAAATGAGATCCCGATTTCTCTCAGATTCAAAGTGGAAGGTGTAGTAACCTCTGCCACATAAGTGAATGGAGATTTTTCCTTGGGTGAATTGAGCCCAATTTCTTTCAACCCATTTCTGAACGGTTTTGGGGGAAGGCCAAAGTCCTATGAACTGGCCAACCAAACCTTTCTCGGCTAGAGAGATTGTAGCTTTTCTGGGCAGGTTAGGCAGCAAGGAAATCTCAGGGATTGAATCCAGCTTTTTAACGAATTTAGTAATCATCGGTCTGGCCCGTTGAGGACCCAAAGAGTCAATCAAAGAAGCGAAGGCAACCACTACTGCATCAGGCTGAGCATTGTTCGATAGGGAGGCGCCAGCGTTGGGGGAAGGCTCACTCGGATCTGGCTTCGGGGAGGCCATGAGGGCGAAGACCCTGCTCCAAAATGTGAAGCAGCTTGGCTTGGGCTGTTAGGTCACGCGCACACTTTTCCTATTACATAGAATTACAGTTTATTATGAAAAGATACTCACAAATATTCTTCCATAAATTGTTCAACTAATGAAGCAGTGATTTTGTGTTCCAGGGTTTTTTTTTTTATAAATAAAATATATTATATAGTAAAAATTTGATGATATTAATAATCAAATTTAAAAAATGACATTTAAAAAAAAATTGATGATAATTTGAAATTATTTAACTAAATAAATAATTAAATATTGAAATGAAATTTAAAAATAAATTAATAATAATTTAAAATAAAGATAAGAACAATGATGTAAGTTCAATCCCATCAATCCCATTAAATCACATGATACAAGATTAATTTTCTTTCACTTTTTAACTTTAAAGTTAAAAAAAATAAACTCAAACTTGAATTACTATAAAATAAAAATATTATATAGTAAAATATTAAACAATAGCAGGAATAGAATAAATGGTGATGGAGTGTATTGTTAAGTCACTTTATGATGTGAAGGTTTCCTGTTGAAAACTGCAGTTCAAGTAAGATCAAGATTTTAGATGAAATGATCTTTTCACTGGAATTAGAGTATACAATTTCAAGTAAGATTGAGATTTGTTGTTGTTTAAAATACATTTTTTGAATGCATAAATTACATTTTTGAATACATAAATGGATTTAGGGCTCTGAAGAAAAAAAAAAAAAGAAAAAAGAAAAAAGGAAAAAAGAAAAGAAAAAAAGGGGCATTCAAATTCAACAATTTAAACTCAAGTTTTTAAAACTCTTTGCCTGATTTCGATTAAATATACATTTCTTCTATAAGTTAGACTAAGTAGATAATCTAATACACAGAGTATACAATTTCAAGTAAGATTGAGAATTTAGATGAAATGATCTTTTCACTGGAATTGGAGTATACAATTTAAAGATTGAGATTTTAGATGAAATAATGAGTATACAATCAGGTAAGATTGAGATTTGTTGTTTTTTAAAATACATTTTTGAATGCATAAATGGATTCAAGGCTCTGAAAAAAACTTCAGAGACACTCAAATTCAACAATTTAAACTCAAGTTTTTAAAACTCTTTAGCCAATTTTGATTAAAAAAATACATTTCTTCTATAAGTTAGGCTAAGCCGATAATCTACTACACAAAGTATACAATTTCAAGTAAGATTGAGATTTTAGATGAAATAATCTTTTCATTGGAATTAGAGTATACAATTTCAAGTAAGATTGAAATTTATTGTTGTTTAAAATACATTTTTGAATGCATAAATGGATTCATGCCTTAAATTCAACAATTTAAACTTAAGTTTTTAAAACTCTCTAACAATTTGTGAATAACTCTGAAAATCTCCATTCTTAAATTAAAAATATTAATTTTTATGTACATATAAAAATTATATCATATTCAAAAATATTTTTTTTAATATAAGCTTTATTTATTTATTTTTATAAATTTAAATAAAAAACAATATTAAATTTATTATAAAAAATATTTATTTTATCTGGTTTTAAGACATAATTTTTTTATTTTTATTTTTTTAATTTTTAATTTTTTAAAGTTTGGCAAAACTCCATCTTCATCATGTCCAATATATTACCCCAACAAAAACCTCAAATCAAATAAATCGAAAAACTATCCAAAACCAAATAAACCTTCTTTCAAAAATATCAATATTAATAATATAACCAAATACAAATTAAAATCTCCCCAAAATCAAAACCAAAATGGCAATGAAATATATATATATATTTTATTTATTTATTTCCTTTCATCTTTTACAAATTTAATTAAAAATTAATATGAAAAGTATTATAACAAATTATTTGCTTTATCTTTTTTATTTTAAAATCATTTTTCTTTTTCAAAATATTTCTCGCTAAGCCCATTAATTTTTTTGTTTTTTTATATATTCTTCACGACACCCAATAAAAAAATAAAAATTTCCCAAACCAAATGAAACAAGTCACGATAAATGATATTTCACCTCAAGTTCACTTTACACTTTTTCTCTTTTAAAAAAAAAAAAACTTTCGCTTTTCACTTTAGTATTACAGTGAAATGCCTCACTTGCTTGCAACAAAGTTTTATTTAAATAATAATTTCATTTATTTAATGAATTAAAAAAGAAAAGCAGTGGAACCTATTTTAACTTATTGCTCTGCTTTAAATTACATCTTACCTAATCTGGAATCTTCCAGAGGAAGACATCACAGGTGGATGTAACTTTAACAAAAAAAATTCTTGCAGGTTTCCTGACCCGACATGTGAAAAAATCTGTAATTAAAATGGAGCGAGTGCGATACAGCTATGTTGATATGACATACAGAATATCTAAATAAAAAAGAGCGGAATAAAGCTCGGTTGATTCAACAGTCAGGTGGCCCAAAGTAATGTGACCTAACTTTTGAAATCTTTCATTAGCGTGTGGACTGTGGAGATTACCAAATCTTCAAACATACAATGGAATAGTTCTATCATAAAAGAGGTTAATGTGAGAAGTTGTACCGAGCAATTGCAGCTCTTCATCTACAGTCGCATGCAAGTTTTTAACGAGAGGCAGTACCCATAGTGAAGTTCGAGGTTTTCTGTGATGAGCCATGGAAAAGAAAAGAAGCAGGTGTAAGTTCGAGGGTTTGCCTTGTCAAGATGCCTTGTCGTCTTCTGCTATTGCTAAAGCCAATGGCAATACCAGCGCTTCACCAACAGTGAAAACCCTAGAATTCAATCTCATCCCACATGACCTCCAAAACCCTCCCTCCATCACCAACAGTGGAAACCCTAGAATTCAATCTCATCCCACATGACCTCCATAACCCTCCTTCGCTTCCTCATGCCTCCACTTCCTTCTCTTCTGGCGTTCAAACTATTGTAACGCAAGGGATGCCCTACTCCTCTTCCCGCATTCAAACGGTGCCCGTGCTGATGGAAGGGATAGAAGATATACTGATAAGAGCGGCAGTGTTGATAGTGGAAGCCTCTATCATGGCATGCTCTCAAATTGATTCTTCCAAATTTATCAGGTGAGTACTTCAATATTTAATCTTACATGCCTTTCTTCACCCTGACCTATGAAGATGGATACAAAATACCAGGTTAAGATAGCTCTAGGGTATGTTTTATTGGTTTCTTTCTTTGTATTGCTTTTCAGTATATTTTACTAGCATTTCATGCTGCAGGGTTGTGATTCTTTCTAGATCTAGGGTATGTTTTATTGATTTCTTTCATGTATACTTTTATATTTTACTGGCATTTCATGCAGCAGGGTTGTGATTGTTATGAATGTTAAAAGTTCTTATGTCTACCTTAATTTTTGATTGAGAGTAGTTCAATATTTAATCTTACATATCTTTCTTAACCCTGACCTATGAAGATGGATACAAAATACCAAGGTTAAGATAGATCTAGGGTATGTTTTATTTTCTTTCTTTGTATTGCTTTTCAGTATATTTTACTAGCATTTCATGCTGCAGGGTTGTGATTCTTTCTAGATCTAGGATATGTTTTATTGGTTTCTTTCATGTTTACTTTTATATTTTACCCTGACCTATGAAGATGGATACAAAATACCAAGGTTAAGATAGATCTAGGGTATGTTTTATTTTCTTTCTTTGTATTGCTTTTCAGTATATTTTACTAGCATTTCATGCTGCAGGGTTGTGATTCTTTCTAGATCTAGGATATGTTTTATTGGTTTCTTTCATGTTTACTTTTATATTTTACTAGCATTCCATGCAGCAGGGTTGTGATTATGATGAATGTTAAAAGTTCTTATGTCTACCTTAATTTTTAATTTTTGATTTATTTAGCATAAAAAAATAAAAAAATTACCAAGGTGACATTCTTTCATCATATTAATTTCCATTTTATTTTAACAACATTACATATGAGGGAAACATCTCTTCCGCCGGATGCTGTAATTTTCGTTGCATTCCTATGTCCAGACCCCTTTGGCTACAGTTCCTATGTTTAGGCCTCTTTGTCCCATTAAATTTATGCAAAAAAAAAAGTTGTTCCTCATGTGTAGACCTGGCTATGGTTTATTGGTTTCTTTCTTTGTATTGCTTTTCAGTATATTTTACTAGCATTTCATGCTGCAGGGTTGTGATTCTTTCTAGATCTAGGGTATGTTTTATTGGTTTCTTTCATGTTTACTTTTATATTTTACTGGCATTCCATGCAGCAGAGTTGTGATTATGATGAATGTTAAAAGTTCTTATGTCTACCTTAATTTTTAATTTTTGATTTATTTAGCTTAAAAAAATAAAAAAAATACCAAGGTGACGTTGAACCTAAACTGTCTGTACTTTCATCATATTAATTTCCATTTTATTTTAACAACTTTACATATGAGGGAAACATCTCTTCCACCGGATGCTGTAATTTTCGTTGCATTCCTATGTCCAGACCCCTTTGTCCTATTAACTTTATGCTGTAGCTCTCCCTGCAATTCCTATGTCTAGGCCTCTTTGTCCCATTAAATTTATGCAAAAAAAAAGTTGTTCCTCATGTGTAGACCTGGCTATGGTTTATTGGTTTCTTTCTTTGTATTGCTTTTCAGTATATTTTACTAGCATTTCATGCTGCAGGGTTGTGATTCTTTCTAGATCTAAAGTATATATTTTATTGATTTCTTTCAGGTTTACTTTTATATTTTACTGGCTTTTCATGCGGCCGGGTTGTGATTATGATGAATGTTAAAAGTTCTTATGTCTACCATAGTTTTTAATTTTTGATTTATTTAGCATAAAAAAATAAAAAAAATACCAAAGTGACGTTGAACCTAAACTGTCTTGTTCTTTCTTCATATTAATTTCCATTTTATTTTAACAACATTACATATGAGGGAAACATCTCTTCCACCGGATGCTGTAATTTTCGTTGCATTCATATGTCCAGACCCCTTTGTCCTATTAACTAAGAACTTTATGCTGGAGCTCTCCCTGCAATCCCTATGTCTAGGCCTCTTTGTACCATTAAATTTATGCAAAAAAAATGTTGTTCCTCATGTGTAGACCTGCTTGTCCTTTAAATTCATATCGGCAATCTTTTCCACAGAAATCTGCCTGAACAGCTTTTGCCAAGCGATATACATAATGCAAAAAAAAGGGAGGGTGTTTATCATTGCAAGGGACAGATATGTGCGGAAAGGGTGCAGAATGAAAACAAACACCATTGCTATAAGATGCCTTCCCTATGTAGAAGTAGTGAGTTTTATCAAAAATAAAATGTACTATAAGGCGTGACATAGAGGGACAAATGGATTCTAGTCAAATCGAACAAGATAGTAAAGATATATGGGGAAATTCCAAAACTTTTCATTATGCTCGTGTTATTTATACATTGCAAAAAGAAAATGCAGAAATCTTATCATAGCTTATCATATAGCGATGGAAGAGAAAAACAAATGGAATGCTACCTCACCTCTTATTGTCTTCTTCTTGAGATTATGAAAGATCCATTTCTTGACATCTTGCTTATTTCTGTAAGAAAAACAGATTCCAATGAAAACATGCTAATAAAAGGAACACTTATCACTTGTCACCAAAGATGCAGAGCACTTGTCACTAAAGACACAAATATTACTGCAAGGGTATATGAAAATCGGTTGCCATGACCCGAGGAAATAAAATTTAGAATAAGACATTCAAGTCAAATCGAAAAGTTGTTTTTCGAAAAAGATAATAAAAATGTACACAAAATTAAAATGCGGATTTGATTCATACAATGTATATAAGATGTACCTCAGTACTCGTTACTGAATCATTTAGTTTGATTAATTCGGTAATTGCATGCAGGACATCCAAAAGATCAAGATATTTGGCCTAGGGAATTTAACGATCCATTGTATATCCTGCAAGTATGTGTAATTTATTGAGAATTCTTAAACTTGGAAACTTAATAAAAGTGACGAATATGTAATAAAATAGTTGAGAATTTGGTTTTTTTAGAATGGCTGTGTAATATCTTTTTTCCAATTCTTAAACTTGGAATCTTAATAAATGTGAGAGGAATATGCAATAAAAGATTAGAGAAGTCGACTTTTTTGAGAACGACTGTATTATCTTTTTTCCAATGTATGTGTATTAGATTAAGGTCTTGAGATGAATTTAATGTCTGAAAAGGTAAAGGGGTTTAGACTCTAGAGTTAAAGTCATAAGTTAGAAGATTTGGTTATGAACCTTTATTACCTACTTATTAGTTCAGGTGAAATATGAGGCAAGTCTGCTTCATGTAGTCCCTTGTTCATTTGCTGCGCGCTTTTTAGAATTTTGAATCAATTTCTGGCCATGTTTTATTAGTTTGAATGATTTGATTATGATTCTCACATGTAAATGGTATAATTTGCAGGTGCGTTCCAATCTTGAACACGAGGAATTAATGGAAAATTATTTCCCCGTGTCTCTAGATTCTGCTCTAGTTATCTTTTGTTGCTTCAGAATTTGCCTATTTGGAAGTACGGAATTGATCTTCTTTGTGGAGTTAAAAAACTATAAAGAGTTAGGTGATCTACTAAATGGTTTGCAAGAACTAACACTTTCATATATACATTGGTGTTCAAGTTCAATCAAACTCGAAGTTTGAGACAATTGCCAGAGATATTGGATCACTAAGCTCTTTAATAGAGAAACTACCAAGATCAATTTCAAAACTTCAAAGGGCATTTTTATGAGTTCAGAGGGAATTGATTGAGGAATTACCGGAATCAATTTCAAAGCTTCAAAGGGCAGTTTTATGAATTCAGAAGAACTACCAGATTCAATTTCAAAGCTTCAAAGGGTAATTTTATGAATTCAAAGGAACTACCGGCATCAATTTCAAAGCTTCAAACGGTAGTTTTATGAATTTAGAGGAATTACCAGAATCAATATCAAAGCTTCAAAGGACAGTTTTATGAATTCAGAGGAACTACCGACGTCAATTTCAAAGCACAAAGGGTAGTTTTATGAATTTAGAGGAATTACCAGAATCAATTTCAAAGCTTCAAAGGGCAGTTTTATGAATTCAGAGGAACTACCGGCATCGATTTCAAAGCTTCAGAGGTTAGTTTTATGATTTTAGAGGAACAACCGACATCAATTTCAAAGCTTCAGGGGGCAGTGTTATGATTTTAGAGGAACAACCGACATCAATTTCAAAGCTTCAGGGGGCAGTGTTATGATTTTAGAGGAACTACCAAGATCAATTTCAAAGGGCAGTTTTATGATTATGATTTTTGCATATAAATATTGTATAATTTGCAATTTGTAAATGTCTTCCCATTCTTAAAACGTGGAATTAATTGAAAGTGAATTTAGAGGAACTACCAAGATCATATTGTATAATTTGCAAATGTCTTCCCATCCTGAAAACGTGGAATTAATGGAAAGTGATTTTAGAGGAACTACCAGATCAATTTCAAAGGGCAGTTTTATGATTATGATTTTTGCATATAAATATTGTATAATTTGCAAATGTCTTCCCATTCTGAAAACGTGGAATTATTCATGAAAACGTGGAATTAATGGAAAGTTAATTTCAAAGCTTCAGAGGGCAGTTTTATGATTATGATTTTTGCGTATAAATATTGTATAATTTGCAAATGTCTTCCCATCTTGAAAACGTGGTATTAGTGTGGAAAGTTAGTTTCCTGTTTCTTTGAATTCCTTTTTAATGATTTTTTGCTGCTCCAGAAGTTACCTATTTGCAAGGACTAGAATGATCTACTTCGTGGAGTTGAAGAGTTAGTTGCTGGTTTAGAGCAACTAACTCTTTCATGTATACGATGGTGTTCAAGTTTTGATCACTATTGGAATGAAAATATTAGCGCCTTTTCTGTAATTCAGGCCTTGAAAGCATCAAGGCTAAAGCCTAAAGTCACCAGGGATTTAATGACTTTTCGATGCTCCTAGTAGGGGTAATGTGATTCTTCTTTTTAAATGATTGTGTTGGCAGGTGGAGGCACACTTTTTATAGTTGTAACAGTTTTATTAACTTGTTAATGAATGTTTTTTTTCTAACATTCATACTTTGACACAAGGGAGTACTTCCTGCTCAGACAACGAGTATTCCTCCCATGCTTGTAACTTGAGACATGGGAGCATTTCTTGACGCAACACTCCCTTGTTGGCAAACCATCTCCCACAACACTCCCCTGGTTGGTAAACCATCTCCCCTAACCTGTGTTACAGCACCATCTCCCAGAACACTCCCCTGGTTGGTAAAAACAACACCATCTCCCATAAGTATTTCAAAAACATAACAACTACTACCTGTGTTAAATTTGATTTATAATCTTGCCACACTATAAAAATATTTCAAAAACAAAAACATAACAACAGAGATGATATGCAGGTATGATGGATCTAGATGATATGCAGGTAAGATGGATCTAGCTGGTTTTATCTTTTAAACAGTGTTAAGATGGATCTAGCTGGTTGCTAAGACAGATCTAGGCTGGTGTTTATCTTTTAAAGAGTGTTAAGATGGATCTAGCTGGTTGTTAGACATATCTAGGTTGGTGCTGGTTTTTACTTTTTAGATCTAGGCTGGTGTTTTTATTTTTTTTAATGGAGTTAAGATTGATTTTTATTTTAATGGAGTTAAGATTGATGTAGGCTGGTTTTTATTTTTCAATGGAGTTAAGGTTGTTATTTTTTAATTGAGTTAAAACACTTGTTACTTTTTAATTTAATTGAGTTTGTTACTTTTTAATTGAGTTAAGACAGATCTAAATTAGTTTTTAATAAAGTTGATACTTTTTTAATGGAGTTAAAGCAGATTTAACTTATTAATAAGTGTTAAGACTGATCTAAACTAAGACTAATATAAACTGGTTTTTACCTTTTAAAAACTCATAGAAATATCATTCTTCATGATATTAATATCATTCTACATGGATAATATCATGGATAACATGGATAATATTATAAGTGAATAACGAAGATTTAATTTTAATTTTATAATATCATTCTTCAAGATGTTAATATCATTCGATATGAATATCATGGATAACATGGATAATGTTATAGCTGAATAACGTAGATATACTTATTAGAATAAAACATTACTAACATATTATTTGTATTTTAATATGTAATTATTTTTACATGTTATTCGTATTTTAATATATAAAATCTTTAATTTTATAATATCATTCGATATGAATATCATGGATAACATGGATAATGTTATAGCTGAATAACGTAGATATACTTATTAGAATAAAACATTACTAACATATTATTTGTATTTTAATATGTAATTATTTTTACATGTTATTCGTATTTTAATATATAAATATGAATACATTTATATGTTATTTTAATATATGATTATTTTTTATTTTTATAACGGAGAGATTCATTCATTCTTTTCGTGAATAACGTAGATTTAATTTTAAAATTAATATATATTTATTAGAATAAAACATTTTAATATATAATTATTTGTATTTTAATATGTAATTCTTTTTACATGTTATTCATATATATATATATAAATATGAATACATTTATATGTTATTTTAATATATGATTATTTTTTATTTATATAACACCTGTCAGTGCCATGGCCCATTCTCCTGACATGGCCCATTCTCTTTTAACTAGATGTAAAAATTATTTCAAACCATAAAAATGACCCATTACTCTTTTAACACTATTAAACTTAATATATAATTTTGCCACAATTTAAAATAATTCAAAAAATTAAGAATGGTACACCGTTTAATATATGTATTTTTAAATATTATAAAAACTATAAAATAATTAAAAAATATAATCTTAATTTATAATATATCCATAATCTAAATTTAATTGCTATCTTAATTTATAATATTTCCATAAGCTAAAAAGTAAATCAACACTTGTTCGCTACTTTGTTAAACTTGATTTATAATGTTGCCAATATAATCCGAAAAGTATTCAAGTATTCCAGGGCACTGAAAATGTACTTTATCACATTGAATTCGATTAGATATATTTAACTTTATTGAGAAATTAATAATGTTACACAGTTTAATATCCTATTTTTTTAAAAGTATTTAAAAGCTATAAAAATAAATAAAAATTATAATCTTAATTTATAATATGTCCATAATCTAAAAAGTATTTCAACAATTCCTGAAAATGTATTTTATCACATTAAATTTGATTAGATATATTTTACTTTATAGAAAAATTAAGAATGTTACACAGTTTAATATCCTATTTTTTTAAAAATATTTTAAAAACTATAAAAATAAATAAAAATTATAATCTTAATTTATAATATTTCCATAATCTAAAAAGTATTTCAACAATTCCTCAAAACTTTGTTAAACTTGATTTATAATGTTGCCTCAATTTTAAAAGTATTTAAAAAACATAAGAATGAATTTAAAAAAACATAAGAATGAATATTGAATATTATTTTCTTAAAACATGTTTTTTTATAATGCCATTACAATTAAAAAATATAAAACGATTGTTAATGATATTTTATACGAAATTTCATTTTGTTAAACTTAATTTATAATATTAATATAATCCGAAAAGTATTCGAAGAAATTGAAAATGTACTTTATCACATTAAATTTGATTAGATATATTTTACTTTATTGAATATGATTACGCTATTACATTGAATTTTATTTGGATTATGGTTTCCAATTTGGTTAAATATATATTGGGTTAGCATTTTATTTTATTTTAATTTATTAAATTTTATCGAAATATATTTTATAATAATTTTATTATATATATATATATATAATTTTAGAAATATATTAAAATTTTAAATGATTTAAAATTAAGAATTATTTTGAATAAATAAAAGAAAATAAAAAAGTTTTAATCAATTTAATATATTTGTTTTTATTGAATTGTAATACTTAAATGTTTTTTTAACCATAAGCTAAAATGAACCAAAACATGTTAATAGACTTAAAAAAGCTGAAAAACACAGTGAAAAAAAAAATGTGATTTAAATAAAGGAACCCAACCCACATTGGGTATGTAGGTCAACATGATATTTGAGAAGTAGCTTTTACTCGTGCAATTCAAGTTCAAGTTCAAGGTTTATGAGAATGATTCCAAATTTATCATTTCCATGTGAGTGTTTTTTGGTTTTAAAAATTGTTATGATAATTTTTTTTTTTGTAAGTTAGGTTAAACTATATTAAAATCATAAAAGAAACTTTACAAAAGCTTTGGGCAAAGATGACAAGCAGTACTTAGCCAATCCTTTATCTTAGTAGTTTTCAAAATAAAACATGTCCTGGAGGCAACCAACCCCTTAATAGTGTCATACAACCTCGTTTTACAAAATATTCAATGACACATCTAAAAACAAAATGGCTGCAATATGTCCTGAGTTGAAAAAAAACATACATGAACCTTGCTACAGAGTAGTCATGGGGTTCCTTCATTATCCTTTGTCGTGGGGTCCTCCTCAATAAGACATGCATATTCCCTTCTAGTGGCTTCCTCCTCAACTGTGGGCTCACGCAGAGGCTTATGAGGGGCCACACGAACTATGGGAAAAACATGGTACTTTGCATCTAAAACTCTGGTCGAAACATCGTTCGAATCCATGATCCAAACGTCAGTCTCCTCCTCCGCTAGCTCATGAACAAGGAGCGGTTCGATTTTCCAAGGAGTGGGCGGCTCAAAGTGCGCTATGGTAGATTTTCTAGGGCCTCTTCTGCTCTTAGGCTTCTCTGGAGTCAAGACATTCTCACCCTGGGTGCTGTCAAGCATTTGAGTAGCCTGCCTTTCATGACTTCCAAAAGATGAGCCTTCTATGGATTCCAGACGTTGGTCTTGGCCTCGGTGATAACGCCTCGAGAATGAGCCTCTGGAGCTGCCCTTGATGGGCTTTTGACGATGGCGTAGGGCCATGGAGAGGTTGTCGAGCAGAGAAAAGGTAGCTTGCTGAGAGTCCATGCCAAGCGTAGGGAGGCACACATCAGGGGGTGCGCAACAGAGGTGCGTAGCTAGGGGGTGTGCAACAGGGGGGCGCGCAACAGTAAAGCTTGCCGAAGAGGGCGCGTAGCCAGGAGATGCAGAGGGGGAGGGGTGCGCAGCAGGGAGGCTCGTAGCAGGGGGCCTGCAGCAAGGAGGATCACATGGGGAGGGGCGCGCAGGAGGAGGATGCACGGCAGGGGACGCGCAACAGGGGGAGCGCGCAGCATGGAGGGAAATGGAAATGGAGGTGCACAAGGCAAGATGGAGCAGCAACGTGATGGCGAGGAGAGTAACAATGATGGCTCTCGGAACTGGCTGGGGCAACAATAAGATGGATGAATGAGGAGTTTCTATGCCTTTTGAAGGAGAGTGACACGAGTGCAGAGGCAGTGAGGGACAACCCAAGTGTGTCTGCATGTGATACGAAGTGTGGCAAGAGGTCAAGTGTGGTAGAGTGCTGGTAAAAATGATTGTCGATTCGAAGTTTCGCATCATGTTAGAGCTGGCGTTGTAGGGCGGCATCAACTTGAGCATGGGAGAAGCTGTCCTCGTGCGATCAAGACTTTTGGAGGAGAGTGAGGCAACTCTCGCGTATGATTTCGTATTGAATATAATGAAAATTTGAGTGGTAGAGCATTAAGTTGCTATCCACTCCTTTGTTGGCCAGGAGGTCTGCTACGGTGTTTGCCTTTCTGCGCACATGGTGGAAAGTCATGGACTTGTGATGCTGCAACAGACGTTCTAGATGATTGAGGCAGTTAGCAAGCCTCCAGATGACGGAGACCTTTATGGATGAAGAGCTGAGGATGCACATGGCAACTTAGATGATGAGTTGAGAATCTCCTTCCATTTCCAAAGGGAAAAAATTAAGCTCAGTGGCTATGGAGATACCCTGGATAAGCCCTTCTAGTTCTGCGGAGTTGTTATTGTCCCACCCCAGGTTTCCGTAGTAGGCGTGTAAGGGGTTGCTGTTGGAGTCCCTGAAGATGCCCCCAAATCCGACTTCCCTTGGGGTTGCCTTTGGAGGCTCCATCAAAGTCGCATTTGAAAAATACGGTGGGGGGTGGATTCCAATGTTCAGGAGAGTTGATCCTTCCTATGCGCGGGGGGGGGGGGGGGATTCTCCCCGGGGGGTTCAATATTCATATGCCAATTGTTCTAGATGAAGCATTCAACTGTGGTTGTCGAGAACTCATCCTTCCCCCAGTGAGCCAAGGAAAGAGTTTCTTCTAAGTTGTTGTGTAGCTTGGTCCAGATCTGATCTTGATTTAAAGCTGCATCTTTAAATATCCTGCTGTTTCATTCTTTCCAGAGGTTCCAAGTGAGAAGGCATAAAATGAGCTGCCATAGACGATTTAGGAGGTTACTGGAGTATGGGTTGTCTTGCCACCTGCTGATGGTGCTGGTGATGTTGCCTTGGTCTTGGTTAGATCTTTGCAGAGGATCTCGATCCTGTCCTAGAAAGTGTTGGATATGGGGGAGAGGTTTAGCAGGTGATCGATAGTTTCGATGTCATTCTGGCATAGAGGACACCTCGAATGACCCACTAAGCCTCTATTCATGAGGTTCTCCCATGTGAGGATGCGTCTTTTACTTAGCAACCATAAAAAAGTAGCTACTTTGGGCCAGAGCTTAGCTGTCCATATCTTCTTCCATAGCTGATTTGTGGGGCCAGGGTTAGAAGGTTGAATAAGATGGTAGGCTTCCTTGGTTGAGTAATTGCCACTTGGAGTATGGCCCCAATGGAGTAGGTCCGGCCCTTGTTGATTTCTGATTCTCCTTTTTGTTAATTCCTCCCAAATATCTTTGTGATGTTCATTGTTCCAGTCTACTTTCCATCTGTCTGTGGGGATCCAATTTCTGAAATCTTGAGAAACCTCATTAATCCAAAAGTATTGACACAATTTTGATCTCTTGCCTATAAAACCATGCTCCAAATGGGGCAAAGGAAGATCGTGGAGAGACTTGGCAATTGTTTCCATGAGTCCTCCCAGAACTGAGCTAGAGCCCCATCGCGTAGTTCCCAAAAGCTATGAGTCTGGATCAAATATTTTTGTTGACTGGCTGCATTCCAGATTTGGGAACCTCCAAGAGCAATATTGAATCTGATTAGTTACTCCTTGGGCCAATTTCCTGCATATTTGGCCGCACATAAGGCTGCCCATAGTTTTTGTGGGCAGGAGACCCATTTCCACCAAATACTGGTGCCCATGATGATGTTGTTGTGCTCCAGATCTGTTAGCCCAAGTCCTCCCTGAGTTTTCGGCATACATACCTCTTTCCATTTGACTAGCGCCCATTTGTGCTTGTCTTTGGATCCACCCCAGAGAAAGGCTCTTTGAATATTGCGGATGGATTTGAGGACCCATTTTGGTGCAGCCAGAACGGAAAATAGGTATATGGGCAGAGATTGAAGAACATATTTAATAAGAACTAGACGTCCAACAATGTTGAGAGATCAGTGGGTCTAGGTGGACAAATTAGTCTCCATTTTGTCCAATATATCTCTCTAGGATGAGTGTTTAATAACTGAGTCCATGAGGGGAGCCCCCAAATACTTGGACGACAGAGAGGCTGTGGTGAAGCTGAGGATGCGAGCAATATTACGTTGGGTTACAGTGGGCGTATTGAAGAAGAAGATTTGAGATTTATCAGAGTTAATAGTGGTTCCGAAGGCTTTAGAAAAGCTATCAAGAAGGGTTCTAAGGGTACGAGTTTCCTGCACAGAGGGGTGACCCATGATCATGTTGTCATCCACAAATTGTTGATGAGAAATGGGAGGTTGATTGTGTAAGGGGATACCTTTAAGGTCATGAGATTGGATCGAGTTCCTGATCAGGCGGCCCATACCCTCGACCATAAGTACAAAGATAAAAGGTGAGAGAGGATTGCCTTGCCTTATACCCCTGGAGGGTTTGAATGTTGCCAAGGGGATGCCATTGACTAGGATAGAGAAGAAAGGGGAGGATATCAGGCTCATGATTCAGTAGACCCAAGTATGGCAGAAACCAAAGGCTAGAAGAAAGTGTTTAATGTAGTTCCAGCTGAGTTTGTCAAAGGCCTTGGAGAGATCAATTTTGAGAAGCATGCCAGGGTTTTTAGAGGTTTTTAAGGAGTGGATGACTTCATGGGTTAGAATGATGCCATCAAGGATCTGCTTGCCTTCAACATAGCCCGTTTTCTCAGGAGAGATGAGCATGGGAAAAGATGCTTCAATCTATTTGCTATAACTTTGGAAATCATTTTGTAAATAACATTGCAAAGTGCTATTGGATTGTACTTACTTGGGGATGCGGTGTTATCTTGCTTTGGGATGAGTGTGAGGAAGGTTTCATTAAGAGCAGGAAGAATCAAGTGGGTGTTACGCGATTCCTCCACTATGCCCCAGACCTCCTCTTTGATCGTATCCCAGAAAAAGTGGAAGAAGTTGGTGGTGAATCTATCCGGACCTGGGGCTTTCCCTTCTTTTAGTTGGAAAGCTGCTTGTTCGACCTCCATCAAGGTTGTGGCTTTGAGCAACATCCTGTTGTGCTCCTCATTGACTAGTTTAGGAATATACTATATGATTTTTTCAATGGTCTCCTGTTGCTGGGTGTTGGGTTCTTTGAGGATGTCTTTGAAGGAATTGAGCAGTTCCTCTGTGATGTCCTCATGGTTTTCCATGCGCTCCCCATTCTGATTTTTTAGGAATGTGATTCTATTATGCATCCTATGCTGGATTGTGGAGCGGTGAAATTTTTTTGTGTTCCGTTCTCCTTCCTTGAGCCAACAAATCCGTGATTTTTGTTTCCATAGGATTTCTTCTTGACTTCTTCTTTCTTCAAGTTGTGCAGTTAACTTCTTTTCCGTGGCTTCTGAGTCTACTGATCTGTCTTCTAATATGATTTTTTGTTGGAGCTGCTGCATTTGCTTTTATAGCTCTCTTTGGTCGTGGAAGATATTGCCGAAGGTATTCTGATTCCATAGTTTCAGTTTCCCTTTGAGCATCTTCAACTTCTACTGGAACTGATACATTTTTGTGCCCAAGGGTGGATTGAGGGTAGACCACCAATCCGAGACGAGTTCTTCGAACCCCAATTGTTTGAGCCAAAATTGTTCAAAGCGGAAAGGTTTGGGTGTTTCCATACCAGGTCTTTTCCATTGAAGCTGGATCAGCCAGTGATCCAAACCAGAGGCCAGAGTGATGGTGGCTGCTAGCTTCCCTCCCAGGTGGATGAATTCCTTCGTGATGAGGAAGCGATCCAACCTTGATGCAATTTTATGGGATCCTCCCCTCCGGTTATTCCAAGTGAAGATGCCATTGGATGTTTGTAGATCTATTAGATGGTTTCCTTGGATGAATTCCTTGAATTTGGTGACGTCCATAACAATATGTGTCCTTCCTCCTTTTTCCTAAAGGGTTGTGAGCATGTTGAAATCTCCTCCAATTAGCCAGAGAGGGCGAGATCGCTGGTTGTTGAGCTCCTATATGTTGTTTAAAAGCTTTGTTTTTTGTTGCACTGACTGTGGGAAGTAGACATTCGTGAGGTGTTCGTGAATGCTGGTTCCATTTAGATGAAAGGAAGCTTGAATGAAATGGTGATTTTCCTGACTGTTCTCTAGAGTGATTAGTTGGGGGTTCCAAATAATTTATAGGCCTCCCAAAGCTCTACATGCGTCGACGACTAGGGTGTTGCAGTATTTCCAGGGTCTGTTGAAGATGGTATCCAGAGTTGAGTTGGAACATTTGGTTTCTTGCATAAAGAAGATCATGGGGTTTTCCTCGATGATTCTTTTCTTGATTAACCTGTGCTTAGAGAGGTTGTTTAGCCCTCTGATATTCCATGAGATCAATTTCATTGATAGGTTTTGGGAATGACTGAGTACAACCTAGTTAAATTGGGATAATGCCCCGATTCTACTAATTCTCTGCCCATGATGACCAGTCGCTACAGATCTGTTCTTCTTCCCCGTTTTCGGGATTATTTCAGAATGAGTTTGGTGTTCAGGAGAGTGCCACCTTGAATGCCGAGGGAGGGGTAAATCTTGTGCTCTGATGAGGACTTCCTCTAGTTTCTTGCTGATGGGAGATTGAGAGAAATTATTTCCTCTTGCATGCATCTTCAAGCCCCATAATGTTTAGGTCCCCGTAGTCAATATTATCTGGTTCTTCTTCCATTGCTTCTGGAGTTTTTTCCAGGGCTGCGCCTTTTCCTTTTTCTGAGTTGTCCATGATATGTGCTGAGGACTGGGGTAGTAGAAAGGATTCCAGTTGGATTTTGGTTTGTTGGACCTTCGGAGTCTAGGATTTCTTCTGTGGGGACGGATCTGAGTCTCTTGGGATTTCATTCTCATCATCATTCGGAGTAGCTAGGGCTTCAAAACTATTGCTAGTGGCTAGAGATTTTTTGCTCTGGTTCGTGTTTGGATTCTTGGTAACCCTTTTCCTTTCAAAGAATTTCGTGAACCATTAAGTGTCTTTGTATGTGGAGGCATTATTCAGAGTGGATCTTTGATTTAGGGGGCAATCTCTGAATAGGTGCCCATGCTGGTGGCATTTCCTGCATCTAAATGGTACATGTTCATAATCTACTGTTTGGATCCATTCATAGTCATCATGAAGCAGACTTACCTCATCAGGGAGAGACTTTGCAATGTGCATGCACACACATATCCTTGCATAGGATGCATGCTTATTGATCTTTGTCTCTTCTGCTATTTTTATGAATTCTCCTAGAGAGTTGCCAATGTCTTGAATGGTTAGCTCACCCCAATAGTCTTGTGGTAGGGTATAGAGCCTAACCCAAATTGGAGCCCAACTGAAATCTTCTTTATCCGGATTGAAGCGTTCGACCCAGTTGCGCAAATAAAGACCTGCAGAGTTGAAGAAATATGGTCCATAGTCCAGGATACGGTTCTCATCTTCAATGCATGTGAAGATCATATTGAAGAAACCCTTGGCACAGAGTTGTAGATCGATATGGCCCTTGGGTTTCCATTTGGAGACGATCCAACCCTGAAGAGATTTTTCTGTAGGCCAAAATCCCATGAACTTGCCTATCAGGGCATGGTCCTTCATATACCGTATTCTTTCGTTGATTCGATGATCTGGGAGCTCAATCTTGGTACTTGTTGTTCCCTTGGGTATGCATGTGTAGGATGTGACTGATGTTGCTCCTTCAGCTGCTGTAGTTGGCGGTTTCGCTACGGGTGACGTCCCAGATGGGTCAGGGAGCGGGCCAGAGTTTTGTTGACGGTCGCTGTCAGCCCCTGCCATCGCTCCATTAGAGGGCGAACCAAAGGAGGGGGGAGCCATTGTCCCCCCACTACTATCCTCCATGCACGAGCCTGTCTATGCACTAGAAGAAGAAAGGGGCCACGAGGCTGTGGTAGAGAGTCTGCCTGGGGAAGTCTACCCAAAGTACTCCAAACACTAGTTCATGGCTGTAGGGATCAGAGCACTCATTCTTCTCATTTAAACCTAAATATAATTAAAGTTATGTGTCAAATCTAATCAAATTATTATCATTTTGTTGTAATGTGAAATTAGTCTGTTGTGGAATTCAATTTTAAAGAGAAAAGTTTATGAAATATGATTGTCCTTGAATTGTTTATAAATAATTACATTAGTGAAGACATATAAACATGGACACAAACTAAGAGTTCTCCTCTTCATAATCCAAGTAATTGTGTACGAAATGCTACTTGAAACCATGACATGTTTTTTGTTGTTGTTGTAGTTATCATCTTGGGTTTTTGTTATTTAAATGTAGATAAGTGATGAGTTCGTCATCTTAAGCACATGTGTAGGTCCATAAGATTGTTCAATGATGCTTCATTGTCTTTAAAACACAACTCCAATTTTAGGTGGATCTCATATAACTTGTTCACAATATCTATATTATTACTTTGTGTAAGTTACATGGATCAAGACAAATCAATATAGAGATCGATTCATTTTATACTTCTCAATGATTAGAAGCCATAAAATATCTAATGTAATTTACTAACATTGATTAATTTAACAAATCAATAAGGTTGATTCAAATTATACTTCTCATTGATTAAATATAAAATATCTAATATAATTTACCAACATTGGTCTACTTAATTATAGTAAAAATATTCAAAATTTCTCAAAAACTTTTACAAATATATCAATTTAACACCTACATTAGTTAAATAGTACAAATGAAAAGGACTTGTAAGTGTCAATGAAAATAATATAAATGAAAGGACTTATAAATGTGAGGTTAATATGGAATTTGTTTCACACATTTATTTCACATGGATTATTTTGGATTTTAATATTTTAGTCAACAAATGTTGATGAAAAATGTGTTATTCAATAATGACGTTTAAACTCATATTATATAAACATAAATGAAAAATGTTATATGAGGTGAATGTTGAATTTGTTTCACAAATTAATTTCTCACCATGATTATTTTTGAGGTTTTGTATTTTAATATTTTAGTGATGAAATGGTGTTAAAAATGTATCATTTAACAATGAGGTTTTGTGAAAGAATTAATCAAAGATAATATATTTATCAATTGGGTTTATCTTGAATGGTTGGGAGGAATATATTAATCACAATGTTTTGTCTATGAATTTTGTTTTGGTAAAATAATTTACCCATTAAATGATAGCATTAGATACCATCTCTGGCTAAGCATATTAATGTGTATTAACATCAACACCTTTTCTATTGGCTTAATTCATTTACTATGGAATGATTGTAGATAAATGATGTTTTGGGTTCCTTTCTAAATTCATTCATGTCTGGAGTAAGGGATGAGCGCATTGTGCTTGTTTGAATGACATAAGCACCCTTTTTCGATAAATTATCAAAATCCTCTTGCGTCTGACTTCCTGGATCTCAGTGAATGCACTTGATTAGGGTGAGCACTTTTTTCTCCCCTATGAGACACTCCCGCACCCTCCATTTTTGGGGAGTAATTCTTCCTCACCCCACTTATTTGGTCCATTCTTCACGCTACATACTCCCTTCAACCATAGGCAAATAGAATGAAATAATATAGTTCCACTAGGAGTATAATCCCCCTCCGTTGTATGAGATAAAAAGTATTTCTAGAAAGGTAAGTAACTCTGCAATCACATAGTTTTATTTTAAAATGCCTAATGAAAAAGATTTTAAATACCAAATTCAAATGCTTTGTAAATTTATTGTCTAATTGAAGAATGAGAATTTTACAATAACATCATTGATTATACTTTTTGTAGACAATAATTTTTTTTTTGTATCCCAGAGGAACCCAACAATCCACTTGACACGTAATTATTAGTAAACCTCTGGGGGTCTATGGCATGTCCTCCTCTCCATAAACTGGATCACAATAGGGGGAATTTGAACCTTAGATGTCTCAGTGTTCATAGATTTCACATTACTTCGATCACCAATTAAACTACCCCTGGGATTGACAATGACTTTGATTTGACTAAAACATCTCAAATTGATTTTTGAAAAGACATGAACACATGAGATGCTAAAATAGTTTTATTACATGGGTTAAAAAAGTAAAATGATTTCAACTTATATTTATCCCAAAAAAATCATAATATCAAGATTGTGACATCTAAGTGATGCATATTCAAATTTATCTATTTTTTTTATTTATGTAATATTTTTTTACATATATTACATCAATCCATCATCACAAATTAAAATAAGTAAAAATTATGGAGTTCAAATTTATGTTATCATGTTAAAAAAACTATAACATATGTTATTTTTTAATAATACACTTGTAACTCTCATATCCACCTATTTATAGAGATATCTTTAGTATTCTTTATTATAAAGCATATTTCACTATTCTTAACATAATAATTAATTTGAACGTGAAGTTTTTATTTTTTATTTTTTAAACTATTTTTTTTTTCTCTACTCTAAAATATATTAAAATATAATACATTAACTATTTTGGAAAAGATGAGGTGACCATCAAAATATTTTTTTAAAGTAATGTTTTACCAATATGTAAATGAAAAAGTTTAAAAAGAGATTTTTATAATTTAATAAATACAAATGTTTGTGTTTTAGATGAAAGTTTAGATTGAAAAAACATGTTAAATAGCCTAAAACAAAATAACAATCTCAATTAAGAGAAGGGATAAAAGAGATAATAATAAAAGCAATAAAGTTGATAGTAAAAGTCTTTATCATACTTTTTTTTTTTTTTTTTTTTTCTTCTTCTTCTTCTTCTTCTTCTTCTTCTGTCCAAAATGACTCTCCAAATTGAGTAGTTGTGTGTACTCAATGTTTTTTAATCTTAAAATTATATTAAGCTTAGAGGGATTGAAAATAGTAGGATTAAGATAACTTTATGTAATCTTATAATTCCTTTATATGTTTTCCATTATATTTTTATTATCATTACATAAAGAGTGAAACATCCTTTCCATCTCGAGTTGTAACTCCTTGTGCAATAACGAATATTAAACATTCTTATATCTAGGCTTCCTTGTAGTATTTAAATTTACATCGAGAATGCTTTGGACATAGGTATGATTAGATGGATTTTGGTCGAGGAATATGAAGAAGGAAAAAAATGAGTTGCTTACCATTGTCTGAGACAAATCCAAGGATTCCTATCCACATCTATATGGTCTTTGAGGTCTTAACTTCTAAATCTGAATAAAAATAAATAAATGACATCATATAAGGAAATAAAATAATGATTAATGGTATTAATGATTTGTTTATCTAGTAGAGACTTTTGTTTGGTGTTATAAAAGGGCTTTGAGTTCATAATTCCATGGTTAGGAATAAAAAATTGATAGACTTGGGTACCTTGTTGAACACACATGGTTTGGTGTTTTGGTGAAGGATAATGTTTTAGATCTCAAGTTTTCTTTTAATGTGAAGTTTGAGATGAATTGCAACAATATTTGAAGCAATGTCGCATATGTTTAATCAATTATGTGTATTTAGGATATGTATTCAAAAACATGTTCTACTGGTGGGCGGCCCTCTTCTCCTCTCTTTCTTATTTTTTTCTTATTTGTTGCTAGGTTTCTTCATAGCACCACAAAATTGTTATCTACCAAAATATAGTTAAACACACACCATTTCATCTTCAATTTAGGGTGTTAAGGTTAAATCCACTGGAATTTATTTTTTTTCCTATGTTCCTTCACGTGGGTGCAAGACATGGGATTCTTTACTTTGATGATTGCGTGTTAATAGGAAGATGTATACATCTTATACTTGTACTTTATCTTCTTCATTTATAGTCACAAGTGTGTGAAATCTGCGAATGATTCCTCAAGGACTGATATGTGGAAGCATGGGAGTATTTTTGGCACAACATAGTTTATGTTTAATGTATGTTTTTAAAATTTTCACTTATTGTTAGGAGTAACCATCCAATGTAAATACTCCCTCAATCCTTTGTTAAACTTGACCTATAATATTGCCACAATATAATAAGTTTTTCAAAATGCATAGGAATGTACACACATGGTTTCCTAAATTTAATCTTATGTGAGTTGTTGTTTTGGGAAATAACTCCCTAGAGGTCGTTGGGTCAAAAACCTCCACAGATCAGGGCATGCTATTCAAGAAGGACTCACACAACCACACTTGTATGCTAAAAACTAGATATTATAGATTGTAGAACTCACCCGTAGATCCTACGTTTGATGTAGATCCCGCGGGGTCCAAACCCCCAGCAACCCTTCTTCCTCTTCAACCTGGAAATCAAGAAGAGACATGCACGGAAATCTAGTTGTACAACATATATCTTTCCTAAATGTCAGTGTAATCCATGTGAAACATCATATAAACAATAATAAATGTTTAATTAACAATCTTTTCACATATGCAAGCAGATATTAACACGTGAATTCGGAAACAAGATGGTTCTTCTTCATTACGAACATCATGTACAATAATAGAAAGGTGGAGAGATCACCTGAATCCTTCCACGATCTTCGAATAGACCGTCATCCGGATCCGTCCCGCCCTTGCCTCGCTAGGATTCTTCCAAGACTTGTGCACATGAGATGACATATAAGCTGATGAACATCTCCAGGAAACAAGGGTTTCCTGTAAAAACCTGGGAAGTGCAGGAGGCATGGGAAATCAGACTTGAATCAGGCTCCAACAGAGTATAATGTCTATAATTTTTCTCTCTCCCTTAGGCCATGCATATGAGGGGCTTTTATACTCCCTCAAAGTAGTTTCAATCAGTTGGAAATAGTTGGCCACGGGCTGGGGTGGTTGAATTACGGGAATAACCATCAACCCAACCTCGAAAATAGGGATTTTTATATATATTTTTAATGATTTTAATGACATACGTGGAAAAGTATCTCTGGACTCGCGTATACACGCGGAAAAGTCTGGGCATATCCGCGTATGGGATTTTAAACACTGTTTTTCATGAACTTTATTCAAGTCTGTGGGAATGGGTGCCCAAGGCCAAAGAGACAATCATGAATCACATGAGGGTGAAAAATGATGCTATAACAGATGCCCCCTAATATATGAGGTCAGAAGGGGTACATGATGGCCGAAATGTATTATGTGCATAGAAAGAACTTCGTGAGGACAAGAGAGGACTTCACCAGATTTCAGCCTGCCAAAAACCAATGAAAGAAAACAGAGAGTCAGCTCATGTCTGAGGCGGGCATACCCATGCTCAGTCAAAAATATATCCATATAGAAAGTACAAAATAGATCCAGAATGTATACAAGTATAGCTGAACTGAAAGTACATAATGAATCAACTGAGCACGGCCCGGAAGTACAAGTCGGAATCAATGTCCAAGTATCACATATAGAAAAACTAATCAATGATGCTGAAAATGGATGTCTGATCACAAAAGTAACTAAATCTCCGGGTACCATCATGAGGGTGGAACACATGAGTATGATCCATGACCTCGAGGAGCCAACATATGGGATGTATTTGTCTTGGCTTCTGCAACATATAAGGGTGGGCGACATGCATGACCCAGATGGGTAGCCGAAAAGTAGACAAAAAACATCGATGCAACTTTGGTCTTCACCAGATCATGTAACAATTCTACACAGGTAAAGATAAATGAAATTTGAAGTCGACCATGTGAGAAATCGTTGGATTACCGGGCAATGATGTTTCCCGTTAACCAACGCGAGACGACCCACCGATAATGAGAATGAGTGTCAAGGTGCCCCAGTACAATCTGACAAGTGTGAATGAATGAGTTGAAGTCGAACACTTGAAAGAATCTACCAATCAGGAGGCATTGATGAATCCTCACTGTCGATAGCGAAGAGTCTGCCACTGATGACTGCAAACCCTAAGGTCTTGTGAACTCTAGACCTTATCCCCCGAGCAATGAGTCGGGTCGATGGGAGAAAGATGCAACTGGAAGGAAGGCATTAAGGCATCCCACATGCGATCTAAGCGCGAGTGTAACCACGCGAGGCCAAACTTTGGAAGGAATGGACGAAGCGGCTAGCGGAACCAAGCCGTACGTTTAGAGCATGCCTGAAGATGAAGCTAGTGCCGCAGGAAAGAAACCCTCTGAGCAGAGCCAATAATGAAAAGGCGACACGGAGCGAGATATCCTGGAAGTAGGGTCAAATGGAAATCAGTCACGCACAGATCCCAGTGTGATAATGTGCGACGTCGAACACGAGAAAACCACTCGGTCAGACCCATAATGATGATCAAATGCTGAGCACAAGGTCACCTATCAATGATGGAAATAGGGCCAGGGTGCGGCTCTAGGTTTGCTCTCAGAGAAATGTGTCGTAGTCGATAAGAGACAAACCCGCCAGCGAGAAGTCAATGGAGACCTTCTCAAACCAGCACAAGCAGAGGACCAAAAAATCTGATGTGATAGAACAAGATACTGACCAGACCGGGAAGGCCGACTGAATAATGAGTTAAGAGACACCGCAGAATGGCCGACTCTGGTTAGACTTCCCTTGAACAAAAGCACGACTCGTGATGACCATGGCAGTAAAAATGACACTGTATAAGTCTGTTATGCAGGAGGCAAAAACAAACTCTCCATATGATTGGAAGAGATAACCAACCAGGGGAGGACTGACCAGTGAAACAAGGAAAAATTTGAACCTAGGTCAAAACTAAAACCATCCCAAATGAAGGAAATATATAAGTATGTGTGCTTTGTTCAAGGGCGACAAACTGATACTGTACTGCCATCAAATTATGAAGTAACATCCCGTTCCCGCTCTTTTTTTTTATATATATGATTTTTTTTGTCTTTTTCATATAATAAGCCTGAAAAAGAATAAAATAATGCTATAGTACAATGGACGGAACGAGTATCAAGAAACAGATGCACTAGTTCCTGGGATTGGAATGATCCTATGCTCAATGCAAGGTGGCGAAAACTGGTCAGCGATACTCAAAGGAGTGTTCCATCCATGGGTAAAAGGGTGTCAAGTCGTGATAGCTAAGTGCATGCAATGGTTAACTTGTACAGAAAGTCAAGGTCAAAAGTTGGCTTAAACATCGAGTCCAAATGAAGCCGGCTAAAGGCTAGGATAAACAAGTAGCCAATATGCAATGCAGTAATACAACTTAACGACACCAGGGAGCCTCTAGGGTAAAAGCCAGAAAAAATGATAGTGAAGAAGAAGAAGAATGAAGCTTCAACACATAAGTCATGGCGGGACTAAAGAGGACTCCCGAGCCTACATAAAATGCAGCATGGGCAACAAGTGATAGCGAGGAACTAACTAGGAAGCCCATGTAAAGGAAGGATCTACCACCAAGTCATGATTAAATAATCGGTGAGTGAAATGGGTGAAATACTCATGACCTGATGGGATCGACCCTATGGCAAGTGATCAGAATGGAGGCTAGTATGCAAAATGCAACGGAAAATGGATTTCCTAACCTATATGCCAGTGAATATCATATACCTGCCATGATAGGTCAGCAGTCATGGATCAGGAAAAATCTCAAATTCATCAAAATGTACCTGAAAACATACCAATCTTGACACTTACAAGCATCCGGGTTATGCAGCTTAAGATAGATTGAAAAAATAGGCATAACAAATTTTTGCAAAAAATTTCAATTTCTGGGCATAAATACACATGTTACCTCATATTTGGTTCATTGTTACTTGTTGATTTGGGAAAAAGAGCTTTGGAGAAAAAACCTCTTTCATCAAAACAGGAGCAATCAATGGTCAAACTTCGCCGAATCAGTCAGGTAAGCTCTTAATCCATCATTATTATCAATTTTGTCCATTAATAGAGTTAAAATTTGGAAATTTCACAGTAAAAACATTTGTTTTAATTTAGGGCTCTACGCATACGCGGGTTTGTATGGACCAAACCACGTATGATATGCGACTATGTACAGGGTAAGTCGCGTATGCGCAACCCGTGATGTAAAAAATGTTTCTAATGAACAAATAAATGAATTTTTTCAGGATGACCATCTCTTGGAGGGAACGTAAGCATAGTGCAATTGATAATGAAGTAATGCAAGATCAACAGTCGCTCAATATCCTTCGAAATTGCGGATTGCTAAAATTTTTCAAAATGCCAAACATGAAAAGTAACGTCTGGTTGCTTGAAATGCTGGTAAATTACTGGGATCCGGAGGAAGATTGCTTCGTGATAGATCAAATGCCTATACACATAGAAGTGGAAGACATTTACTTCATTATTGGACTCTCACGGAGGGCAGACCCAGTAGATTTGCACGACAAGCCTGTGGGAGGGCTTACGGTGGATGACTATGTCCACATCTACTGTGTAGAGGGGTCCAAAAAAGTAGGGACTCAGATTGCTATAAAATATTTGAGAGATCTGCACATGAAGATTCTCCTGTTTACCATTGGCAGGGTAGCAGGATCTGCTTCCTTGCATCAGGCATCCAGGACCCAGATGAGAATAGCTGTAGAAAGCCTAGTCCACCTGTATGATTGGTGTACAGCTCTGTTAACCAATATGAAGCAACAACTGACCTCCATCCGGAAAGCTAAGACAAATAATTTCGGGTATGGAACCATTTTGATGACATTCTTGTTTGAGAAGATTCCTGGGCTTCGACCCAAAGTGATCTCTTCAATCAACAGCCCAAGAGACCCAAGAATTGCCCGATGGGCTGACCTGATGAAGAGACTGGGGAAAAGTGAAGTTCCCCGAACCACCTGGGATGACGAGTTCTTCCAATGGTGGGAGGAATAAGTCATAGAAGTGGAAGACTATCCCTATGCCAGGATGGATTTCCGCGGTGATCCAGACTTCGTCCTTCCACCTGGTGCGGCATGGGGCGCAATCGGTGAGATTGCAATTTTTTAATTATATGATTTTTTGATGATTTTGTCCATATATGAGAAAAAATGTGAAAACAAGACATGTTTTTTGATTGGATTCAAAATGACTTACAATATTATGATGACCATGATACAGATATTGGACCAGTCCGTCCTGAGGGCTACCGACGACATAAGCACCGCAGAGGTGAGGCGGATACTGAAGACCAGCGGGGACCCTCCCATGCGAATTCGAGAGAAACTTGAAGTTGCATCCCTTGATGCCTATGAGCCTTAGTATGCAATCTACGAGGCTATCCGAGAGGCAGGTAGTGGGAGTACCACGTGATTGGGTGCGATTATTCCAACGTGTCGCCACTGCGATCATGTTCTATGGGAACACAAATATTGGGCGGGGACACGGGGTAGATAGATATGATTATTGGATGAGTTGTATGACACGATGCCGAACATGATCGGGCATAAACCTAATTTTTGTACCACGTGTTGGGTGTGATTATTCATTGTGTCGCTCTGCCGATCGTGTTCTATAGGAACACAAATATTGAGCGAGGGACCACGGAGTAGATAGATATGATTATTGGATGATGGCCATATTTTTGATCTTGTTGAACATGATCGAACATAAGCCCTAAGCACCAAAGGGAAATCTGCTATAATCAGGTGGACTCAATATAGGAGTAGAGGTTAATGATTTTTTCAAAGCATCAAATGAGCGCTGAGCGAAGTCATCCCAAAAGAATGGAACCCCCTTCTTCAACACTCTCATAAATCCTTTGGTAACTTCAGCGTAATTTACGATAAATATCCGAAGAAAATTAGCTTTTCCTTGTAGACTTTGAAGTTGACGAATAGACGACGGGGGAGGCAACTGAAGTATTTCCTCAACCTTGAAGGGATCTACCCTAATCCCTTCCGTAGACACTATGAATCCCAATAACCGACTAGATGTAACCGCGAAAACACACTTTTTCGGATTCAACCTAATCTTGTAGAAACGACATCGTTCAAATACTTGACAGAGGTGAGCAGGATGATCGATTCTCTTTCGAGAATGAGCATCTAAATCATCCAAATACGCCTCGATAATATGTTTGATGTCGTGGAAGGCATATGACATGGCCCGCTGAAAAGTAGCCCCAGAATTTTTAAGACCAAAAGGCATTTTCTTGTAAGCAAAAGTACCCCAGGGACAAATAAAGGCAGTCTTATGTTGATCTTCAGGACAGATAGTAATATGATTATATCTAGAGAAACCGTCCATGAAGGAGAAAATCTCATTACCGGCACAATCATCGATAATCTGATCTATAAATGGTGTGGGGTAATTATCTTTTGGACATGCTTTATTAAGGTCTCTGAAATCAATGCAAACTCGAATTGTTCCTTGTTTTTTATCCACGGGAACAGGATTCAAAACCCACTCTGTCAAAGGAACAGGGAAAACAAATCCCGCCTTGAGTAGCTTCTCCACCTCGGCTTTGATCGCTGCAACCTTCCTAGGATTGACCGGACGAAGCTTTTGCCTCACAGGCTTAGCATTTTCGTAAGTCTTGATCTCATGCTGGACAATAGATGGATCTATACCAGGCATTTCCTCATAAGACCAAGCGAATACATCCCTAAACTCTTTAAAGAGATCGGTGTAAATATGAATCTCTTTAGGGGAACATTCAGCTCCGATGAAGACATTCTCTATAACATTGGGATCCCTGGAAATGTTCACCGGGATAGTTGGAGAAATCACAGCCATGTTCCCTTCAGCATATACCTGTGCTGGTGCTAAAGGGTTCAGGACTGGGTGAACAGGACCAGGAGACAAAGGACTTGGAAAACTTGATTCAACTTCGCTCAAATTAGGTAAAAAGTAAGACCGATGATGCAAATCATCCCACGGTCTATCTATACCAGCCATAGCTTCCAGGATGGCCTCTTCAGATGGAAGAGTGGTATCAAGGCAATCCTGAGCGGAAGAGGAACTATGTATCCATGCCGGAGCCACATCACCATCCAACTCCTCTGGGGAAAGAGAAGCTGGAATGGACTCTGCAGAGTCAACAATAGATTGATAAGCAATCTCAGCTGCAGAAATTGGAAATGCCATTCCACCCACTTGACCTTTCGCTAAGGTGGAGGTAGGAGAAGGTAAGGTCCAAGGGTCCGAAAAATAATGAGTTCTGAAGAACTCTCTTCAAATAGGAGCTCTGGAGGATTAAATTGCATTTATATGAATGGTAGGAGGTGGAATATCGAAAGTACCCATCAAAGAAGAATACATCCCAACCCCTAAATTCTCAACAAGTGGCTTGGCATCATCCACCTTTGGGATAGTTGATTCAGTAGATGCATTCGGGTCTACAGGAGAACAGTCCAGTTGATCAACTGTAACAATCCTCCCTTTGTGAGGGAAACAAATAATCCGAAATAATGAGGATGTGATAGCATCCATCTCATAAATCCAGTTTCGCCCCAACAGAAGGTTGTATTCCAAGCTTGCATCAACTATCTCAACCTCTATATTTACAGTTTTTCCCCCAACATAGATGGGAAAAGCTGGGATAATGCCATGTGGTCTATGAGAATGACCATCAAACGCAGTCAGAAGAGTAGCAGATGGAACAGGTGCGGGAGATCCAATTCCCTTCCAACATGCGAGAGACATCACACATGTGGAAGCACCCTCATCAACGATTGTTCGAAAGATATTGAATTTCCGATACGACGATTTGATATGAAAAGCCATATGATGGGGGAGTCTCTTTTTGAAATTAGACATATCGAATGTAATCACAAGAGAGTTCTTTGGATCGACAGCCCCAATGGCAGTGAGCAAAGCACTGTGCTGAGCTGGACAAGACTGGAGCACCTCAAGAGCAGACATAGCACAAGGGCTCTGCGCCAAATCTTCTACAACAGAATAGTTCTGGGCAGCCCTGGCATTTGGATTAATCATCGTACGCTTAGTATATGCTTTTGGCATCCGAGGTATAGGCTCAAAAGTAGGCCTCATAATATGAAGTGGCTCAGTACCATCGGGAGCACCCTTAGCTTTCAAAGACTCAGTTTCGCCATAATCAGGGGATCTCATGGCGATATCTGCGTGAGCACTCATCATATATATGTTTGACGGATTTTACTCTTCCTGGGTACCCCCAGAGGAAGCCCCAGAATTTTGATTTGCGCCAACAACTAACTATTTCCCTTGGGGAAAAGGGTTTGTCAACACAACCTGGGAACTGGAAGAACCCTACTGAGCTAACAAGCGCTGCGCATCCTGAATTTTAGGGCAAAGGTGAGTAAGATGGTCTCCAGTACATAACTTGCATGGAAACTTAACTTTATTTTTATCCTTTGAACCCTCACCAACATGCTCGTTGGATTTATTTGCATTACCCTTCCCATCCTTGCCCTTTTTATTATTATTATTCCGTCCCTTCTTCTTCCCTTCGGATTGTTGATTTCCTTTAGGGTTGGAAGTTTGGACGGAATTTACCGACAAATATTAAGAAGGAAATGACTCAGCAGGTGCAGCCTGACCAGAAGAAGCAGATTGTATAGACAACTGCTGCAATTGACTAAGTGGGTTAGCTGCACTGCTATCGATCGACCCAATAAGTCCATCAACATGAGGACTGGGTTTAGTCTTAGAAAAGTCTAATTTGGAGTGGGGAGCGTCAGGAAAATACTTATGAAGGACACCAGACTGAGAATATATCAATTCAAGCTGTTGGGCCTTGAAAATAGCCTGTTCCTCAGAAAATACCCCTGACAGGGATACATCTTTAGAAATATCTGGCTGCAAAGATTTCAAAAACCATTCCAAGAGGAATTCTCCCGGAATATAAGCTTTGATAAGCCTCTTCCTTCTCCGCCATTCCTGAATATGATTAGAAATGTGGGTTGCCTTGTCCTGCTTAAAATTGGCCAGGAGTTCTGTCCCGGCATCATAACGAACATGCAACTGAAAATGATTTAGAAATATAGTAGCCAGATCTCCAAAAGTAGCAAAACTGCCCCCAGTTAACTTAATGTACCACTTGGCAGCATTTCCAGTCAAGGTGCATTGAAACAACCTCAACCTATTCGAATCCTCAATCAGGGAGTTAGATGAACACCAAAGATGGAAAGTGGTGATATGATCAGCCGAGTCCTCTCCATTCTTTCCTTCAAACTTTGGAATGTCTAAAGGCAGTTTGGTAGGAACCAGAGGCCACCCCGGACTATATCGGATTGGATCATTTGTCAATTTCGATAAATCTGGCAAGTTTAAAGTTGCCAGAAAAGGTAAACGAGGAGGGGCTTGAGAATTCCATCTTTGGTGGGATGGGTTCCCAACATTATGAAAAGAATAACCTGGGTTTGATGAGGCACCAGGTTGCCAGAAAGAGCTCGTAGAAAATGTTGGGCCATAGGACAATCCTTGTGACCCAATATTTGGAGAAGGACCCCCTCCCAACGTAGAGTTACCATAAACCAGACCAGTTCCCCCCACTGAAGTAGTGAATGAAGAGGAAACCCCCTGATAGGGGTTCCAAGCATTAGAAAAAGGGGAAAAATCCTGATAAGTACTCGACGAAGTGAATGGAACATTCCCTTGCTGACCAGAGAAAAACTGATTCCCTGCCCCTACTGCGGTAAATATAGGGTTCCAACTGGTAAAGGTAGTCAAACTCTGACCTCCAGACCAAGGGTTAAAACTCTGAGTCTGGGAAGTAAAAGGAAAAGACCCTAAGGAAGGATTCAAACTAGGAATATGTCCACTTCCGAAGGGGAACCCTTGAAAAGAAGCTGACCCCCTAGCCATAGAGGACATGGGTGCAGATGCAGCTGCAGTAGTGGAAAAGGAAAACGATGGAATCCCACTAATGGGCATTCCAAAACAAAAGGGACCAGATTGAGAAGCTTGTGCTTGGGTGTGACCAGAGCCAAACACAACAGTACTAGAAGCAATTGAAGATATAGAAATTGTGCCTCCTCCTTCTACCGAAGCAGGAGTCTGAATGCTTGCAACACTCATAGCCGAAGCCGCGTTCCCAGTCGTGGCCATCGAAAAGTATGAATAAGATGGATAAGGATTTTCTGGTCTTGCAAACTCAGGTCCGATGTACTCAACAACAAACAGAGAATTAGGAGGAAGAGGAGATGGAAGTGACTCAGGAGGCTGAGGTACTTCCTCTACTTCTAATTCTTCTTCTGCTTCTCTTGGAAATAAGACTCTCGAGGTGAGCAGAGTGCCCCTCTCAGAAACAACACCAGAACCAACTACAGAATCTTCAAGCCCTAGCGGAGGATCTCTCTCGGCTGCTTCAGATACCACAGAGTGATATTCACCTGCTATATTAATCCTACGCCTTCTTGAAGAAGGCTCAGCACTCTCGGGAGATAACCCCCGGATTCTCCTCGATCGATGAGGCACTTGATCAGCCACTTTAACAGATTAATTAGACTCAAAAAAGTATAAAGCTAAGCAAGCTAGGAGCAAAGAGAACTCACTACAAAAATCCCTAAGATGCAACCAAGAAAGCAGCCTTCAGGTATTTCCGCTCTGGGTGATTAGGACCGGACACCAAAATACGAGAAAGCGAAAAATAGGACCTCCCCAGAGTAGTCTGGGATAATGACGGCCTAGGCCTACTAGCAAAGGTAACAGAAACAGTTACGCTGACCTCCTAACAACAACCTTTGCCAGTGCAAGTATCCAAGCTTTGCTGGGGCACCCTCCAGAAGTACTGCTGGAAGTGATATGACGTCTGCCTCAGGTACCACGGGTATTCCCCCCCACAGTCACCTGTGTGATACCTAGGAATGGCAACTAAGGGCACCAATCCGTGTTAGTATCTGGGCGGAACGGTCTTAAGGCAAGATCCAGCAAATCAGAGAGGGGGTAACTCTCTTCTCAACCTTCGCTTTCTCTCGCGCTTGACTCTCTGGAGGAGAGCTTTCCCGGTCCACCTAACGGTGTTGGATTTCGCTCATTTAATAAACTTCTATGTTTTAGTTTGAGCGGCCTTGGAGAGTTAACTCTCCACTCACCTAATCCAAGGCCCTACAACCTAGCTAGTTGATGTATGACACTTAAAAAAAAAACTTGCTAGTTGTTTTTAAATTATTGCGCTTATTTTAGTTGGCTGTTATATTAAGTCAAGGGAATATGGAAATGAAACTCGTGATGTTTTATGACGCAGAAAAGAAATTAATGAAAACCAAACTACATGCAGATGCAGTAATTTCCTTTCGATGAAAAGAAATTTCTACACGGGTTCTACGAGACTATTTTTTCTTTTCAAATATCAAACCTCACACGCAAAATTTATGAAAAAGACTACAAATGTTCAAGTGCACCTAATGAAAATTACTAAGAGCATGCCAACTCTAAGATGCAAAATATAATAAAGCAAAGAGAAATTTCTGAGAATCCCTCAGTTCTATCACTTTTTCGGCTATCCACAAAGCTAGTTCCTAAATAAAAAACTCTCAGTATAAAGATGCCAAAATATGCTCGAAATAAGAGAAAGAAACCAATGAAAATTCCCTTCCCAAATAAAGTCAGAAACCGAAGGTAAAAATCTCAACAAGGCTTCAAAAGATGAAAAGAAACCAAAAAAAATGCAAAACAAAAGCAATGGAAAAAAAATGTTTTTGGGATTTTGATTTTTATAAAAAGAAGACTTCAAAAAGACCAAGAAAACTATCCAATTACCAAGCCAAACAATCTCCGAATTTCAAGCAAAACTCCAACAAAAATGCTCCAAATCTTATAATGCCACTTAGTAGCAAGATTCATACGAGCAAAAGGAAGACAAGAAACTCAGTAACTCAGCCCAGAATAATAGCACAATCTTGCAGCAAACAAAAGTTCAAAGAACCGAAAATGACTCTTCAAAAAATTGCAACAAGACCTAGTTAGATGAACTCAAGAAAACCAACCAAAAAGCAGGCAAAAATTAAAGTGCAAAGCAAGACATAAAGTTAGGAAAGAGCATATGAGCAAGATCTCTCTGTCCTGATTAAGCAGAACAGCCAAGAATCTCCAAAAAGAGATCTTGGTACTCAAACCAGAAATGCAAGCACTAGAAAAAACAAGATTTTCCAAATGAGCCGGTCTTCAACCAAACAAGAGAGAAAAAGACCAATAACCACCTTCAACACAATCCAGAGACTAAAAGGACACTACAGGAACAAGTCACCACAGGCAGACAAGACCCAAAAGTCAAAAAATCAAAAATTTCAAAATTTTCTCAAGCATACGCTACTCAGAAGTTTTGCAACAGGCGTGCATACGCGACTGTGGCAAAGGAAACCCGCGTATACGTGACTTCCTTTGACAGAAAATACGTGTATACGCGACTGTGTATAAGAAATCTCGCGTATGGACATGTAAATAATGAAAAATAAAAAGATCAAGCCTGGCCAAAAAACCAGGTCTTTAGTCTGACTGAGAAAAAACTAACTGGACTGGAAATAATGATTAAAACTGTCGAAAACCTTTAAAACAGCTGAAACCACCCAACAGGGGAATCACAAGAATGCGTTCCACAGTGAAGTCACCAGTTCTGTTTCGGGGAATAACTCCCTAGAGGTCGTTGGGTCGAAAACCTCCACAGATTGGGGCATGCTATTCAAGAAGGACTCACACAATCAAACTTGTACGCTAAAAACTAGATATTATAGATTGTAGAACTCACCTGTAGATCCTACGTTTGATGTAGATCCTGCGGGGTCCAAACCCCCAGCAACTCTTCTTCCTCTTCAACCTAGAAATCAAGAAGAGACATGCATGGAAATCTAGTTGTACAGCATATATCTTTCATAAATGTCAGTGTAATCCATGTGAAACATCATATAAACAATAATAAATGTTTAATTAACAATATTTTCACATATGCAAGCAGATATTAACACGTGAATTCGGAAACAAGATGGTTCTTCTTCATTACGAATAGCATGTACAATAATAGAAAGGTGGAGAGATCACCTCTATCCTTCCATGATCTTCGAACAGACCGTCGTCCGGATTCGTCCCGCCCTTGCCTCACTAGGATTCTTCCAAGACTTGTGCACACGAGATAACATATAAGCTGATGAACATCTCCAGGAAACAAGGGTTTCCTGTAAAAATTTGGGAAGTGTAGGAGGCATGGGAAATCAAACTTGAATCGGGCTCCAACAGAGTATAATATCTATAATTTTCCTCTCTCCCTTAGGCCATGCATATGAGAGGCTTTTATACTCCCTCAAAGTAGTTTCAATCAGTTGGAAATAGTTGGCCACGGGCTCGGGTGGTTGAATTATAGGAATAACCATCAACCAAGCCTCGAAAATAGGGTTTTTTATATATTTTTTAATGATTTTAATGGCATACGCTGAAAAGTATCTCTAGAATCACGTATATACACGGAAAAGCCTGGGCATATCCGCGTATGTGATTTCAAACACTGGTTTTTATGAACTTAATTCAAGTTTGTGGGAATGGGTACCCAAGGCTAAAGAGACAATCATGAATCACATAAGGGTGAAAAATGATTCTATAACAAATATGAATTTATTTCTTTAGATTTTATTAGGTGTATTTCAAAAAGGAGAAGAAAACATGATTATGTTTTGGTAGTAGTGGATAAACTAGGTAAGGAAGCACATTTTATGCATCTCCACTCGACATTTTCAACAACATGTATTGCATGTATTTTCATGAAATATATTTTTCACTTACATGGAAGATCAAAAATAGATATGTGACACAAATATGCTAAGTTTACTTCAAACATCTAGAGGACATTATTTGTAAGAATGTATATGAAACTCAACTATAATACAACTTACCATCTTCAAACAGATGGTCCAACAAAAATAATAAATCAAATAGTGAAAGAGGTGTTGAGGATGTATATTATGGATCATCCCACTCAGTGGGAAGATAATTTACACCTACTAGAATTTTCATACAATCATAGCTGTTAGGAATCTATCAAAATAATCACATTTGAACCTATTTAAAGGTGGAAGTGCCACATTCCTTTAAACTTGAACTAGACAAAAGGAACGTAGGTTGTAGGACTTGATCTTCTTCATGGAAGAGAAACAAGAGTTTGAGATTAAACCACTACAAGTATTACATCACATAGAAACTATGCTCTGCACGAGAATCTATCCATAGCCTAGGCTAAAGTGTAATGGAAGCATTTCTCCTCAAAGGAGGTCACCTTGGAGATGGGAGGATAAAAAGCTTGAGGCATTTAATATTTAAATTAAGGTAAATGTTATAATTGTGTTTACAAATGCTCTCCATCCTAGAATGGTGGAGATGTTGTAATATAATGTTAAGCATTTTGACTAAGTCAAATTACATAAAATAAAAAATAAATTAAATTAATAAAAAACCAACTAAATAAAAGAGTAATGCAATGTAATGTAAACATTTTAAGTTGGTCAAAATAAAATACAAAAATTAAATAACCCTATAAAAATAGAATTATAATCAACAATAAAACATGGTATTTTAAGGTCATGGTAATCATGTAGAATATAACCTATTGAAAATGTGTAAATTAAAGAATCCTATATCTATCTTAACTCTAGATCTCCAAGAACTAAGGCTTATCAAATCTATTGGGATCCAAAGTGAAGATTTATCAAGGTTGGTTCACTTTTCTCTCTTTTAAATAAGCCATATTCCACACAAATACTATAGGTTGTATATTATCAATAACACTTATATTTATTCATGTTCATTTAACCCCTAAATATCATATTAAAAATGGAAATTTCAATATTGTATTAATTGTTTAATAATTATTTTCATAATTTTAAATAAATAAATAAAAATAATACTAAAATCCTGATTAAGATAACTAGTAAAATAATGAAAATTTTATTTTGACACAAATATTCATCTCATCACTAAAATTAATAGTAAATCATGAATCATTACCTCTTACCTCTCGTACAAACTAGGCCTGATCCAATGAGGATTCCTTGATAATAGTATTCATGGGGTAAAAGTAAGAACTTATTAGGGGACTAAATATTAATTAAAAGTAAATTGTGAATAGTTTCCTTTTACGTCTGGTACAAACCAGGCTTGATCCAATGAAGATTCCTTCATAATACTATTCACCCAAAGTAGACAAGGGTAAAAAATAATAACTTATTAGGAGAATAATTAAAATTATTGAAAAATATAGAGAAATAAAGTAGAATTTACCAGGGATTGAATAGGTGCATGCTAGCTCTATGATTTCTTTTTCATATTTAGAGGAGGACCCTTGCATGGAAGTTTTTTTTTTTTTCTGTCTCTTGTTGAAGTGAATGTTTTGGATCTGTTAAAAAACACTATTCTCTTCCCTTTCTCCATAGTGTTTGAGTAAAACCACAATATTTGTAACATCTTCAGGATTAGGGTTAAGGAGACCTACTGAGAATAATTATTTCAGAAGTTTTTTATGCTTTTCTGTTAGTACTTAGCGAGGTGAAGAAGTTGCTTCATTTCTTTCTTTAATACTGGATCTCCACATATTAGAAATTCAGATGAAGGAAATGAAGCAATTTCATTGCCTAGCTAGAAACCTCCAAGAATTATTGTGGGTTTACCCAACTCCTTAACCTTAGTTCAGAAAACGTGATAGATATTGTGAGTTTACTCAAACTCTACAAAGATGTGAAAGAAAATAGAATTTTTTACTGGTTTCAAAACACTCACTCTGGCTACAGAGTGAACACTCATATTCATGAATTATGTATATTCATTTGTCTAGAAAAAATAAACTGATATATTTTGAAGATTCCTTCATAATACTATTCACCGAATGTAGATAAGGGTAAAAAATAAGAACTTAATAGGAGAATAATTAAAATTATTGAAAACTATAGACAAATAAAATAGAATTTACCAGGGATTGAAGAGGTGCAGGTGATTTAGTTTTCATATTTAGAGGAGGACCCTTGCATGGAAGTTATTTTTCTTTTGGTCTCTTGTCTGAGTGAATATTTTGGATCCATTAAAAAAAACTATTCTCTTTCATTTCTCCATATTGTTTGAGTAAAACCACAATATCTGTAACACCTTCAGGATTAGGGTTAAGGAGACCTGCTGAGAATAATTTTTTCAGAAGCCTTTTATGCTTTTCTGTTAGTACTTAGGGAGGTGATGATGTTGCTTCATTTCCTCCTTTACTATTGGATCTCCACATATTACAAATTCAGATGAAGGAAATGAAACAACTTCATTGCCTAGCTAGAAACCTCCAAGAATTATTGTGGGTTTACCAAAATCCTTAACCTTAGTTCAGAAAACATGACAAATATTGTGAGTTTACTCAAACTCTACAAAGATGTGAAAGAAAAAAGTATTTTTTACTGGTTTCCAAACACTGACTCCAGCTAAAGAGTGAACACTCATTTATGATTAGGAAATGATTCACGATTTATGTATATTCATTTGTGTGGAAAAAAGAAACTGATATATTTTAACTTATGATTTGGAAGAGGCATCTAGTACAGTAATAGAGGAGCACACTTATTAGTCTCGTAATCAGACAACATTTCGATGATAGCAAAAGATTAACAAAACTCCAGCTCTGCAAACTTCACCATTAACCTTAGCATTACCATTAACGTTAACATTTGCATTAACGAAACTCGACCAATGGTAGTTGAATTGTTTTTAGTTGCATCGTTCTGCCACAAACTTTCACGTCAAATTTAAGTCGATCTCTGTGCCTTGTGTGAAAAAGCCATGAGATGACATCGAATTGGTAAAGATTTTTGTAAAAAATTGATGTCATTTCCTGTTCCTTTTGGAGAAGACAGAGAGATCTACAATGTAATCTAAAGTTGTGTAGCTGGTGATTAAATTTGTGTAGCCGGTGATTCAAGTGTGGTGCACTCTCTAGTTGATTCGGTAGGTGCACTCTCTCCCACTCAAATTTATTACAAATTTTGTTGTTGATGCCAACATAACATCATAACACGATACTGAATGGAATGAATTCGAAGGCTATTGGGAATGTGATTCGATTTGCTTGTAGTTGGTTCATTCTATGGGCATTCTGATCTCCTCCCAGTGACTTTAGAGGGATCTAAGATGCATCTTAATATAGAATTTTTTATATATTTTACATTTTAAACTGCTAAAAGGGCATTGGGCCATTCTATCCAAGCCAATCCTCTCTACCATTCCTCTTATTAAGAATTATAAGAACCAAAAGATGAAATTGAATCAAATTTCATAAAGTCAATTATATTATATTTATGTTAGATAAATAATTATTTAATGAATTATCTCAACAGCAAAAACTTAAGAAATAAAAAGTATTGGATAATAAATTGAACATTTGTGTAGAAAAGTGACCTAACAATTATTATAAGGTCAATAGATATAGATATAATGTTCAGTTGATTCAGCTATAATGAATCAATAGGATTTACAATTAGGAAAGCTAATGTAGCCATAGTCAATACAATAATCGAACTAGTGCATGTGTGAGAGGGTTACTATATCTTAATGGGATGGAAAATATGATAGGGTAAGTGGCTATAAACACCCACAACATTTATGATGGGATATAATAGACCTAGGGACGAGATGGATTGGTGAAGTGATGGGAAAATGTGGCCTTGGAATGAACTAGCCCTATAGTCTAAGGCATATGGAGTTCCTATATGACGATGAAAAAAAGGTGCACTAGTCAATCAATGGAGAATGAACAACAATTCATACACATTTATGATAAATTTTCTATTACATAAACATAAAATCAATTCCAAATAAAAGATAATGGTAGTTTTATTTGAAATAACAAAATTATAGTGAATAAATTGGGAAAAATGACTATGCCTAAGGGGATGATCCAAAATTAACTTAAAACATCAAATGAATAGAGAAAGGAATTTTCAAATAACTATCCATTAGGTAAATGGAAAGGGGACAAGTACATAATTATTGAAGCAACCTTTCAGGATTCTCTCTCACTTAAGGAGATAAATGTTTTCCAATAATAAAATAGTAGGAACAATAAAGCTCCAAAATAAAAATTAGTGGAAATATAAAAATACATATAAAGATATAAACATTGAAATTTACAAAGTGAAAGAATATGCTTAGTAAAAATCTAACCTCAAACCTAAAAAGATTCGAGCATAGCCACATCCATAAAAACATAAATGAAATAAAATGTAGTAAATCTAATGTGAAACATGACTACTCCATAAAAACATAAATCTTAAACTATTTATAAAGAAAAAAATTTGAAATAAAATGTGATAAATCTAAAATGAAACATGACACACCTCCATAGACACCTCCAGAAAATCATAAAATCTTAACCTCTTTATAAAGAAAAAACTTTGAAATAAAATATGATGTGTTTCTCATGGTACTACCTAGCCTTTTTTATATACGAAAGATATCAAGGAACTATATCAAAATAATACATGTGGGATAATATGATTTCACCTTGTTATATAATAAATGTTTAAAATGTTATTTAGCTGATGATGAATGTGGGGTTTACATATTTTACATAAAATTAGAGTTTATTTTCAGGTAATCTAAACATTATTAATTCGCAAAGAAACACATTCTAATTGTGTTCATGCTTCTACCTTGAAAATAAGGTTAATTATATATTTTCTAAGACACGAACAGCTAACAACATTTTTATAATTTTATTTCTACAATTTATTAATACATTTAAAAAATAGTAGTCTCTATTTCAAGCTTAGAAAAATCACCATTGATGGTAGTGTAAGTTATGAGAGTGCTAAGGTTACATGCCGCAGGAGGATGAGTCATCTTTTGTTGGATGGCGATTCAAATAAAACTAAACATGACTAGTGAACTCATTATTCCTCTTTGATAGTAAGATCAATTTAATATCAAATTGAATTTGATTGGGGATTTTATATATCCATGTTGTAAAATTCTAAACTGTCCCACAAAATATCAATGAAAGTTCAAATAAATTATCCAATAGAGTAATCCAATTCACAATAGGGCTATATATTCTTATATATACTACCAACCCATTCCATGATGAAATATAGTTAAGAGGACATCCTGGTATAGATAACAACTTGGTAGACTCGGTTTCTTCTATACAATTATAAATGGACAATGTTAGAAATTTTACTGGACTAGACATGATACTAGGCAATTAATGGTTATCTAATACAAATTTTTGTTTTTCATCATGGTGATGATTGTTTTTTCACACACTCACTTGGAATCCTACCTGATGTTGAGATATTGTCTAACAACCTTCTCTTTCCTTTAGATGGTATGTTCTTTAAGAGTTGTGGAAAAAAATGAACAAATATTTATATGTGCATTTTATTATATCAAAGGAACTAAATAATGATGTCACAATGATAAAGCTAACTTAACTATAGCATTGGCCTCTTTTATACGAGGGTTGATGATATTTTGATCTCCTTATTGCTAAATACTCTTAATTAATGTATATTAAATTTTTATATATAGCATTTCGTTCTTCTAAAGAAAATATTTTTCCTAAAATTGTAGGTAACCATGGATATTATTGACTCAAAATTTACATTTCCTAAGACATATTTTCTTTTGGTAGGTTCTTCATTACTCAAGAATGGAATCACTTTTCTCTTGTGGAAATGATAGCTTATATTTCCACTAAATCTTCTCCTTCATTATTCAATTAAGGAAGTGGTGTTTGATGCTTTCCTAACATATTTTGTGAACAAAAAAAATGGAAAATGTTATGGATGACACTTATTTCAATTAGTTTGAAACAAATAGTTACTCAAATTATTTTCTTGATAATGTGATATGG